>JAJKFI010000123.1:544798-568782 GCA_029204185.1 Lerista edwardsae
ATCCATCCATCCATCCATCCATCCATCCATCCATCCATCCATCCATCCATCCATCCATCCATCACTTCTGGTGTCATAATGCCATTGTCTTGCTTACTTCTTTCATTTACACCCAGCTATTTTTCCATCATGGAACTCAAAGTGGCGTACAGACACTGACCAAACCAAGAGGTTCAGCAAGATGGATGTCCAAAGATGTAACAAGGGTGGAGCCCAGGGTGTTACACCAAGGGGGAGGGCGCAATTTTCCTGCAGACCCATTTTAAAAATGTTTAAAAAGTATAGCTTCCCCTACCATTGTGCAGTGAAAGTGCTAAATTTGGAGTGCTCTCCAGGCAGTTTTCTGAGGTCCTTGCTGCCTCTTCTGGGTTGGATGAAGGCAACCCCTTTGCCCAGGGGTGCTGCATACACTTCCTTGCCCCAGGTGCTTTTTTGTCTAGTTACACCTCCGTGGATGTCATACCATGTCCTTCAGCTCATATAGTTGAGCATGTTTCCCACTGCACACGCTGAAAGTGTGGATGGAATGTACATTAGGTGCAGAGATGTTCAAAGTTAGGAAGGGCTTAGAAAATACCACAGAACTTGTTTTATATATACAGGCACCCTCCCCTGTATCCATGGGGGATATGTTCCCACTGTACCCTGTGGGTACCCAAAAATGCGGATAAAAGCAAACCCTATACTTACAGTACTGTGGCACTGTGCAAGCCCTTCCTTTTGGTTGTTTCTCATGGCTCTTCCTTTGCAGAATCTTCATTTGCAGCCCTTACTGTTACAGAATGCTAGCGAAGGAATGTGAGAAGCAGTCAGCCAGAATGCTAGAGAAGGGAGACAATGAGAAAGCTAACAGGAAATGGACAGTTAACATTCCTGCTTCATGTTAGCATTCTTGCTGTCTCCCTCCTCTAGTATTCTAGCTGACTGCTTCTTGCATTCTTCCTCTAGTGTACTGTAACATGAAGGGCTACACATGAATTGCTCTGCAGAGATCCAGGCATGCCCTGGTATCTGCGGGGATAGGTTCCTTCCCCGCCTTGCCCTGATACTTGAAATCATGGATAAGAGCAGTAGTGTCAGCCTACCGGTACACTGGGCGTGTCTTCCGGGTGAGCGGCAGCGCGATCGCTGCGTTCTGTTGCATAACGGCTATTCTCCAATTCCCCCACCTCTGACCAAGAATATTTTTAGCAACCCAAAGTAAGAATAGAGGAGTAGAGGAGACTGGAAGGAGTTTGGTGCCATCTGTCCTTGATGGCAACTGCAAACTTCTGAGCATTTTTTGGGGAAAGTTGTCCAGAGGAACCTTAAGTTGATCCCCCCTCCCCATGTTCACACATGTCAAGTAGAAATGCAGAGGGGGAACACATTCAGGGTTGTTTGCCACCCCTCCCAAAATCCACACTTTCAATGTGTGTATGTAAGGACTTCCATCCGTGTAGGGCTCTACGCACACACTGCTCTTTTGCCCAATCGGGACCCCTGATCACTTGGAGTTTCCAAATACATGGAGCAGTTCTACATCTATATGGGTAGATAATGGGCCTTCTGACTCCAGAGGATATAGCCAGCAAGCAGTCTCATTATCCCTGAACCTTTCCACCCCCAGCATAATGTGGGGAACTGTGACCAAAGGGTGGGACTGAAGGCTCAGAAAACCCCAAATAATTCTAACAGCCCAATGCTATGCTGCCCAACTGCCCGGGAGTGCAGTGGTAGTAAGGTGGCTTGTCCCCTTTCCCTGTGGCAAGGGCACAGGGCAGGCGATGGGTCTCTTTGCTCCTGCACCATCTTTTTAGTCGGTGCAGAAGCAAGGGCCTCTAAGGAAGGCCATGTGGCCTTCCTTGGAGGTCAGGAACTGGTGGTAAGAGTCGCCGCCAATCCAGCCCCCACTCCACCCCTCTCCCACCCCAGAACGGCCTCCCACCCGCCCTGAAACAACGCATCACTGGCGAGCGGTGAACTCACCCCCCACTGGCAATGTGTTGCTGCTGCTGCGTGCGCATGGGCGATGTCATCATGGTGCCCCCCCCCAGCACCTGTGGTACAGGCTTATCGCAGGTTTACTACAGTGAAGCGGGCGGTACAAATGTACCACCTGCATTAAGGCCCATTGGATCGGGCCCTAAATCAAGATCCGCCATTGTCTGGCACAGAAGTTTCACTTTTGCCTGTTATAGCCATTGACAATCTGCACTTTCCTATATGCATCAAATCATTTTCAGTGCTATTTATTCTTGTGGCCATGGCAACAACTTGGGGCAATGAGGTATTTGGATCAATTATACATGCAGTGAAGAAGTACTTTTTTTTTTTTCAGCCATAACCACCTGCTCTTAATTTTGGTCTTTGACCCTAAATTGTTAGATTGCGAGAAAATGAATAATGTACTCCTATTCAGACTCGTTACATCATTTATGATTTTATGAACCACTATTATGATCTCCTTTCCATCATCTTTTTTTTTGTGAGCTAAAAAAACCCAGTTGTTAAGAGATCTTTAGAATAGCTCTGTCTCTGTTACAAAGAAATGAACTTTTCTTGCATACTTTCCAAGGCAGAAACTAGTTATGTGCACTGAAGTCTAAAGCACAATTGGTTTTCATTTCAGATAGGCAAATATGGTTGAAGAAGAATGGTGTCTCCTTAGATCTAGTTTGAAAATGTGCCTATATTGTGTCTTCACGTAATTCACAAACCCGCAAGTCTCTAAATAATAATATTAAATCAAGCTTCATTAATGCAAGCTTGGGTTGCATTAAAATGTTGGGTTTTCCATTAAATCTAACTTGCCTGTATAAATTAGCAAGGTAGCCATGGAAAATAAACTCTACCCATTTTATTAAGCTGTCCCTGAATTGTTACATGTTGTTTCCAGTGTTGCTGCAGTGTGTAGAACAAGCACAGAAATGAATACAGGTTAAGTACAGACATCAAGGAAATAGAAAAAATAACACAGGGTCAAAAAGAGGTACCCATTTTAAGGACATGTCAGAAGGAAAAGGAAGCCTCTTGCATAATAAAGAGAAGCTCAATTAATACAATTAAGAAGTATGTATGTATGTATGTATGTATGTATGTATGTATGTATGTATGTATGTATGTATGTATGTATGTATGTCCTATCCAGACAGGGTATCCCATGTGCTTGAAGCAAGATGGCAATTATAGGCCTGGTGGATCCTACACAAGCCACTCTCCAGATTAATTGCTGGTGGTGCCTGTTTCAATGTAACAAAAACAAAACACAATATAGAGACAATAGACTTATTCAGTGTTGTCATTCAGCCGGAACGCTGGACATATTCCATAGGCATTCATCATGTTTTTTGTAAGTCCGCTACCTTATAGAGTTTTCAGTTTTGAAGATGTCAACCACAATTTACTATCTCAGTGTTTCTCAAAATTTATAGCACAAGGGATCCACTTTTCAGGACCCACCAGAAGTGATGACATGGCTGGAAGTGCCATTATTGTGACGCTAGAACCTAGAATGCAGCAATGAGTTGGGTTATTTCCAGTGATGTCGTTCAGGGGGAACGGACCAGAACGGGCATTCCGGATCCTAACGGGCTCCGTGGCTGCTTCCGGGGTTTTTTTTGTTTGTTTTTTTCAACATTTGAATTTGAACTCAAAAGTGAGTTCCTGTTCCTAAATCATTTGAATGACACCACTGGTTATTTCTCAGCCATTTCCAATAGCAAAGTGAGGGTGCAATCCTAACCTGGAGTTAGGCGGGCACAGTTAACCCAGCGAAGTTTGGCCTGTACAAGGGACACCCTAAAGCATGTTTGGACCACTCTCAGAGCAAAATCCTAACCAACATTCCAGCACTGACCTAGCTGTGCCAGTGCTGCTTTCTGCAATGGAGTAGTAGTTACAGAGGCCTCCTCAAGATAAGGGAATGTTTGTTCCTTTACCTCAGAGTTGCATTGCCCTTACCCCGGTGCTGGAAAGTTGGTTAGGATTGTGCCCTCAGAGTCAGGGAGGATGGCACACATCTGTGCCCTGGCCTCTCTGATTCAGAGAGTGGTCCAAACACACTTTACAAAGTCCTTTGTTCTGGCCAAACTTTGCTGGCCGAAATGTGTTGGCCTAACTCCAGGTTAGGATTGCGCCCTTAATGTTAAGAATTTCAGGTCATTGGCTTGATCAGATGAGAAAACATTCTTTTTACCTTCATTTTTAGATCCCCCTTCTTGATAATTTATGTTGCAATCTTCTATTTTTCCTTCAGCTGATCTATAACTTCCTTATAGTTTAAAGACCAGGAGTCATACTGAACCATGCAAAGAGATTTCAAAGGTTACTTGAAGCTAATTTTATATATAGTCAGAGGCTGATTTGTAACCATAGCAGCTTCTTTATTTCGGGCCAGTGGCCTAAAGCAATCTATGAATAACCAATAGGAAAGTATTCTTTGTTTTACTTGCGTGTGTGGAGTGTGTGTGTACTTTTTTCATTGTCACATACATGTGTGCGAATAGTCTTTGACAGACTATTCGTCATGACTATTAGTTT
This sequence comes from Lerista edwardsae, assembly GCA_029204185.1. Lineage (NCBI taxonomy): Eukaryota > Metazoa > Chordata > Lepidosauria > Squamata > Scincidae > Lerista > Lerista edwardsae. Next base: position 549,320 of record JAJKFI010000123.1, read on the forward strand.
CACATTTAAAGCAGTGGAAAAACATTAACACTTAACTTTTATTAAGAAAATAAATTACTCTGGAAGATAGTGGAGTATTCTTCTGAAAGAAAACATCAATCATCACCTCATTCAGAGGAGGATGGAGGTGAGGCGACTGAGGAAAGTAGCAAAATATCGTAGAGGGGAAAGAAATTGAAAATCTAGAAAAGGCTGCGGCCCACATTTTGGAACTCCAAAATAATATCATTGTCATAGAGTGGAAGAAGATGGATGAGGCAGCTGGAAGGTGTAACAAAGACAACAGGCCTATAGTTTCAGCAGGTCCTTACGCATGTCCCAATCCTAACCTCACAAGCAGTGATGGGATCAGCTAACGACTCGGGGGAACGCTGGGTGGGCAGCAGGAAGGCTGGGTGGGACTTCTGGGTGATTGACAGCCTGTCCGTCCGGGTCCGCCACCCGCCCGCCGGCCGCACGGGCTGCCCCCGGGTGGCGCGCCCTGCTGCGCGCCCTGGCACCCAGGGGCCCCCACCCGTCCCCCCTGCAAGCGGGCACCCCCTCCGAGGCCAGGGTAGCCTGTGCAGCAGGCGGGCAGGCGGCGGACCTGGAGGGACGGGCTGTCAATCACCCGGAAGTCCCGCCTAGCCTTCCTGCTGCCTGCCCAGTGTTCCCCCGAGTCGTTAGCTGATCCCATCACTGCTCACAAGTTTATGCTATGCAGCTGCACTGCCAGAACACATGTTGTGTGCTATGGTTGGGATGTGTGTGCTAGGATAGATTTTTTTTACTTACCTCTCCATAGGCTGTCATTAATAGGTCACCAGCCACTGGCTGGTATAAGTCCAAGGAGCCTCAGGGGGCGTGTTGGGATGGGAAAATGGGGATAGGATCTTGGCATGAGCTAGTGCTGCCAAGACCAACCCCATCCTGCCCCCCCCAGCTATCCACTGCCCACCACCACAAGCAAACCACCCCAACAGCCACCGTACCTGCTCCAGTCTGGGATTCACTGGCAGGCAAGTGGAGCCTCAAGCCATTTGCACCAACAGCTCCAGAGCGCATGATGGCCTTTCAGACCACCATAACAGGACTGACAGCAGTGGATCGTCTGCTGCTGTAGGCCCTGCATAGGATTGGGCAATTAGTCTCATGGTCATTATGCTATAGCAACAGAATAAAAGCTTTAAAAAAAACCAGCCACATCTTGGGCAGATTAAAATGGAGTTTTCAGAAGCACAGGTAAATAAGGTAGTCTTCTCTGAGTACCAAAAAGACAGAACAATGTTGAGCCTCTCTGCTGAGAGAGTTCCAAAGACAGGGAGACAGGAAGGCTCCTTTCCTCCTTTGCCTCACCTCCTAATGCAGGGGTGTCTGGAGATGGGCCCTTGAAGGTTATTTCTGTGCTTGGACAGGTGCCTGTGCAAAGATAGGAGTGCAAAGAGAGCACTGGCACCTAGGATCATACAACGCTACAGTTGGAGATTAGTAAGGGCACAATCCTAAACCGTGCTGGAATAGGCAGGCTGGCAGGCCTGTGCTGTATCCAGCACAGCTTGGGAGCAGGCTGGAACCTCTACGGGGCAAGGGAATCTTTGTGCCCTTACCCCAGGGTAAACGCCAGCTGTCCCAATGGGGTCTTGGGCTCTGTTTAGCAAGTGCAGAGCCGAGGACGTTGTGTGGCCCGAATTGAGGCCACGTTGCCTGGGGACGGGAGCTTGGTTGAGGCCTGATGGCCACATCCCAACTCCACCCCCACCTCAAGCTGGCTGGGTTTTAGCCCACTCCCCCATCCAGAAACACCCTCCTGAGCTTCCCTGCACCACCCGGAAACGCTCTTGCGCCAGCTACACTTGGCTGGCGCAGGAGCAGCCAGTGGTGTCATCTGTTAATGAACAGAGGGAACTCTGGGCAGGACATACGCGTGATTAGCAGCCCATCCATTGCGTTCCACCGCCTGCCTGCCCACCGCGCGGAGTGCCTCCGGTTGGCGCGCTCCACCGCTGCTAACCCAGGCACCCAGCACATGCCCCCCCCGTCCCCCACAGCGAGCAGGCACCCCCTCCAAGGCCAGGGCAGCGCGGGCAGGCGGCTGAATGCAACGGACGGGCAGCCAATCAGAGCGCAAGTCCCGCCCAGCGTTCCCTCTTTTCATAAACAGAGCCCACCACTGGGAGCAGCATGGCACCAGCTTTGGCCAGCATCGCTGTCTGGGATGGTGCTCTCACACTAGCACTGCATGTGCAGGGCTGACACAAGTGGCTTGCATCGATCTAAGGGCGCTTCGAGGATTGCACCCTTAATCCAACATACGGGGCCGAGCAGTGGTGTCATCTAAATGATTTAAGAACAGGTACTCACTTTTGATTGACACGTGTCGGGACCCGCCCACCGGAAGTGACACCATAAGCCGGAAGTGATGTCATGGCAGGAAGTGACATGAAAAAAGCCCTTTTTGAGGCCTCAGACCATTTTAAACTGACCCAATAGTTGCAACAGTATTCCACAGCACCCCCAGAACATGTTAAGGAGGACTGGCATCATGTTAAAGTGACCCAACAGTTCCAAAAGTATTCGAGAGCAACCCCTGAGCAGCTCATTTTTCAGTGGCAAGGCAAGGCAAGGCAAGGCAAGGCAAGGCAAGGCTCCGCTCGCTGCCTGCCTGCCTGCCTGGCTCTGAGAACATGCAGGCAACTCAAACATGCAGAAAATTCAAACGTTGCAGGGGGCGGAGTCGACAAGTGGGCGGGCGAATGGGCGGGGCCAGCCGTAATCCTAGGAACCGGTACTCGCGTACCCCCGCGTACCCCCTGCATGACATCACTGGGGCCGAGCAGGCGAGTGCAGCATCCCTGACAACTTCATCCAGCCTGTGTTTCAAAATTTCCAGTGAGGAGAGGCCAGCAACCCCTTCCCCTCTCTCCTGGTATTTACACCTATGTTCTCATTTGTGATTAAACAAGTACCTGAAAGCAAGATTGAGCTGAAAATCGTTGCAGCGCTGAAGCAACTCACCTCTTCTGTCAGAATACATTGATTTTAAATTAATTCCCACTGTATTAAAAAAAACTGTTTTAGTTTTTATGTAATGTGAGGAATCATGACATGCTTCAACATTCACAAAATGTCTCAGAGGCTGAAATATTTCGTCTTTCAAAATTAACACTTTCAAACCTCTGCCACTTCCTTGCATGAACCAATTTCAGATAGAAACATTTTGCAGCTCTTTGAACATGGGGAAAATTAATATTCAGAATGGGAACATTGCAGTGATGGATAGGGATCTATTTTTCTTGTAGCAACTGAGGAAGGGGAAGAAAGTGAAGACAAAAAGTAAATAGGGGAAGACTATAAAACTATTTCACAATGCAATCTTTTTCGCTTCTTTGTCCTGTGCAGTGGCTGCCATCAGTGGTGTAGCTAATGAAAGAGTAGCCTGGTGGAAAGGGCAAAATGTTGCCCTGGAAGTGACATCACAACAGGAAGTGATGTTATTTCCGGAAGCGACAGCATGCCTGGGCTTTTTAAAAAGGTAAAAAATGGAGGGAACCTGCATCCTTCCCAGTGGTGTTATCCTGGAGGAACGGCCCGGTACGCCGTTCCACCAGTTCTGCGGACGGGCCTGGGCCGCGCTGCCTCTCCCGAGGACAGGCGAGCTGCTTTTAGGCCCGCCCTCCCTCCCTTGTGTCCCGAATCGCTCTGAAATGGAGCAATTCGGGCGCTGTGAGGCGCAGGGAGGCGTGGCTGCCCTCTGCCATAGGGGCGGAGCTGCGGAGGGCTATCAATCATCCAGGCATTCCGGTTCCTGGAGCACCCGGATGACGTCTCTGATCCTTCCCCTAGTAGTGTGGCCCCTCCTGCTGCCCCACAGTCACCCCGCAACAGGGGCAGAGCTAGGTCATTTGACACACAGGGCGATAAATTTTTAATATCCCCCGTATGACAAAATTATTCATTTATTCATTCATATTCTTCACATTTTTATGCTATCCTTCTTTCAAGGAACTCAGGGTAGTGTGCATGGTTCCTTTTGTCCACTTTAAAAGTTAGTGAAGCCAGCGATTTTTACATGACAGTTGTATTTTTGTTTTCAGTTTTTTGGCCATAATGTTTGATGGAATGAAGATATTATACTCTGGTTTGTTCCACTGTGTTTACAATTTGGCCACTAGTATCAGCTGAGCTTGTTGCCCCCTTAAAGTGTGTTGCCTGGTGCAATTGCACCCCCCCCTGCACTTCTTTAGCTACACCCCTAGCCACCATGCCAGCGGAGGGTGTCACAAATGTGCCATAAAGCACATTCATGATACTGTGTGAGTAGGCGGCACCAGTGGGGAGGCCTGTCCCACCCCACCAGAACTGTATCCACTGGTAGAGGTAAGTCCACCACCAAGCAGTGGAACACCCACAAAAACTGAGTGTTTGGAAAGTTAAAATAGATAAAAGGAAATGCTTTTTTTACCTAATGTGTAATTGATCTGTGGAACTCCTTGCCACAGGTAGTGCTGGCATCCAGCCTAGGAGCCTTTAAAAGGGGATTGGACAGAGTGCTGGGATCGCAAAAATGCAGTAAGGGACTTCCACCATAGGCAATAAGGTCTTACCACTGATTGCGCCCGACCTCCGCATGCAGAGGAGGCCACATGGAACCAGCAGGTTGTAAGTGACACTGCTGCTGGAGTTGTAGACAAGACTGAGGTCTGTGAGGACTTGAGTTTTACATTGGATTGTTTATAATCTGCAAGGGCTCCCTCTCCACATATTTGAGTAAACGTTTAAGCTGACCATGCTATGGAGTGACTCACATGCAGAAATAGAAGCAATTCTGCGGCAAAGCCTGCAATCCCTCTTGCATGGGCTTCTTCCACATACCATTATGAAAGCAACTCAGAGCAGCCAGGCAGTGCAATCCAACCTACTGATCAGGCACGTCCGATCGATGCCAGAGCAATTGATTTTCCCCACTGTACTTCCCTAGGTTAATTCAATTCTTCAATCATTATGACTAATTTGCTGCTTCTGTGGTGGCCATTTTCAATCTATTGCAGCCATCTTAAAACTTTTTGCAGCCATAGGTCGTTCATTCATTCATTCATTCATTCATTCATTCATTCATTCAATCAATCATTCAATCAATCAATCAATCAATTGGTACTTATATAACGCTTTTCAACACAAAGTTAACCAAGCGGCTTACAGGTGAATAATAATAAAATTAAATGGCTCCCTGTCCCAAAGGGCTCACAATATAAAAAAAGGGAGACCACCAGCAACAGCCACTAGAAAAACTGTGCAGGGGTGAAGAGGAACAATTGCTCTCCCCCTGCTAAATATAAGAGGAACACAACTTGAAAAAGTGCCTCTTGCCCAGGTAGCAGGGGTAGCTATGCCCACTTAGCATAGTTAAACATCCACAGCTAGTTTGAAGCTGGCCACGGCAGTACGGAAACCACTGGCTGCCATTGTGAAACATTCGCAGCCATCCTGAAGTGATCCCTGTGTGAGGTACAGCTGGGATCAGGAAAAATTGTATACTGTAACACACACTCTGTTTGATATCACCCCCCTGAGAGGTATATCTGGGGTGAGTGGCCCCCTCCACCTCCTGCTTGCTATGCTACTGGCTGGAAAGGTGTTTCTGATGCTCATATCTGAGCTTCTTTGCCTTCTCATTATTCCCGAACATTTGCTGCATATTCTGCCTTCAGGGGCTTTAATACAGATGTTTCAAGGAGGCTGGACCAAACAGTGACCCGCACAGCAACTCCACTGTAGCCATCCGAGCAAAGCAGTGATGTTCATCAATATTCATTAATGTTTGTTTACTTCTTTCAATCAATTTCCAGGCTCCATGGTGCTCTCCCCATCAAAGGCAATTTGAATTAATGTTGCAAAGAGCATTTCATGAGACACTTTAAGAAATGCTTAAGTAATGGGCCAGTAAATTATATTTACCAACTCCCTTTTCACTAATTTAGTGGCCCTACTGAAAATATAATCAATTTTGACTGGTAGCACTGGTTCTTTATTGGCTCTTTGTGGCTGAAATAACTATCCTCCAATGAACAGGAATGCTGAGGAAAAAATGACTGAATGCTCCGCCATACAAAATAAATCCTTTGGAAACCAAGCCCCTCCTCCATTGAATATGCCAAAGTCAAGGGATAGGACCAGAGGATGCAATTCTGTTTTGAAACCCCAGATGGGCTGTTGGATGCCATGAAACAAACTTTGCAATGCATCATGGGAAGTGTGATCTGTGTTTTCTCCATATTTGAGAAGTCAAGGAATTTGGGTGCCCTAGTGAAACTAGTCCAGCACTATGGGCTCTGAGAATTGGTAGCCATCATGGCCTTTGAAGCTGTAAGTCCTTCTATCAGAGACAGCCAAGTGCCAATTGGAATGAATTTTGAATCACTGCACTCTTTTTAAGACTGTGTGATCAGGCAAGTGGGAGTATTTTTGCAAATTACCACAGAACAAGGTAAGCTTCTACTGTATGGGGTGACCAGATGTCCATTTTCCGGGATATGCCCTACATTTTAACATTCTGTCCTGGATTAATTTCAAAATGTCCTACATTTCAAGATAGACAGGGGTGCCAGCATCAAGAGGGGCTGCCTACCAGTCACGGTCCTACCGTTTTGCGGGGGGTGGGGTGGGCAAATGCCCTGGGCGGCTCGCTTCTGGAGCAGGAGGAGGGTGGCAACAGAGCAGCTCACCTCTCCAAGAGGCAAGCGCTGTTGGTCCTGCCCACTATTGCCCTCATACTATTGCTGAAATGGAGCCTGGTGTGGCAGTGGGTGGTGAAGGTGGTGAACTGATGCTGGGGGCACCAAGCGTCGACCCAGCCCAGGAGCAGATAGCATCACTCACATAACATGCTACCGTGTTTGTCCTTTGTTCCTTTGTTCATTGGGTTGCATTAAAGGAGGCTAAGATCAATCAATATGTTCTTAGCTTTTATTTTGTTGCATCCTACATTTTTCTGGAATGTCCTTCAATTTGGGATGCTGTGTGCTTCTTTTTGGTTATGACATCAGGTCACCTTGTTATCTGATAAATATTAGAAATAACTGGGGTGCCTCTCTCAACCAAGAGACCGATCCCTTCCCTAAGAATGATCTATGTCAGTGGTTCTCAAACATTTTAGCACCGGGACCCACTTTTAGAATGACAATCTGTCTGGGATCTCCTGGAAGTGATGTCATAGGTGGAAGTGCTGTGTCATTATGATGCCAGAGCCTGCTGCTTTCCTGAGAATGCAGCAATGTTGGGTGATTTCTCAGTCATTTTCCAATAGCAAAGTGATTCTGAATTGCAGTGATGCGCTATCGCGCGTCACTGCCTTTGCCCTGTCCCCGCATTTGCACGAGCACACAGCTTGCCGGCTATGGGGGCCACCATCTTTGAAGGGGCAGGGCATGCACAGTAAGCCAGTGCGCACGCACCACCCCTTGGCTCATTCTGAGCTCAGGCGGAGATGGGAGTGGACGCGTTTTAGGCACTCCGCTCCAGCCCGGCTCTGAGCAGCGTGCCGTTTGGCGAGCTGTTGGGGGCAAGCTAGGAGGAGGCGGGCGGGTGGCTCTCCGCGGATGCCATTTTTTCGCCGTGAGCGAGCTCCACGGCATCAGGGGCAGGCCTGCCTTAAGTGGGCCGCCCTGGACCCTTAAGGTCCAGCAGTTGGGGCTTTCCCCCTTGCGACACAGCCCGGGCTAGGCCCGTGTCGAAGCCCCTCTAGGTGGCTGCATTAGGCACAGGCCATGACTAGGCCAGCCAGCAAGCCTGCAGCCAGCCTCTGTGGGGCTCGAGGCCTGGCTCAGGTGCAGTGGCTGCCCGGCAAGGGTAGGCACAGGGCGTCCTGCCCCCGTTTTTCCAACACACCGCACTCAAGGATGAGGCCGAAGAGAAGGAGGCATTTGAGGAGCTTCCAGGCCACTCCGAGCCAGTGGAGACAGCGTTGGACCTGCGGCCTGTTCCAGGCTTGGCCCGAGGGAGCCTGTCTGGGCTCGCATCCTTGAGTTAAAAGCAAGCATACATGTAGGGAGGGGCACAGACTAGACATCACCTGTGTACATACATTATCACCCCGGTGCCACAAATTTGTTATTGGTCCAGGTGAATACTGTCCTGACACGGTGCTAAGCTGCCTGTGTGAGTCTTGGTGGCAAGTACTTGGGGGCGATTAAATTCAGCCATGCCCAAGAAAGGACAGAAAAAAGGAGGCAAAGCGCCCAAGCAGGCAGCCCCGGCACCTGAGTCTAGCCCCGCATCGTTGGACAAATAATTCAGCCCATGTCAATTTAGGGCCTTAATGGCCAGGGCTGAGGCTCTGCAGAGGGAAAAAGCCAAGCGCTTAGCAGGCCACGGGGATGGGGGTGAAGGATCTTGGGTTGTTACCCCGGTTCGCCAATCCACCTACCCTGGGCGTGGCAATAAAATATTCAGAGTGTGGTCTTCCAGGGTAGCTGGCCTGGAGGGCTCTCGGACGAACATTTCCCCTCCAGCGGGTGCAAGCAGCAAAAGCATTAATCCCAATGGGGCTCAGGCCCATGCAAGTTCATTGGGGGGGGGGGTCCTTCCCCAATTGCTCCAGCCACTCCAGGTGCAGGTGAGACCGGGTCTAAGGATATGGGGGCTTGTGCTGCAGTTTCGGACAAGAGGGAGGGGTGTGTGAAGCCCTTACCAGCAGGGAATGTGCAAGGAGATGCATGATCTAACTACTGGGCTACAGTGCGAGGTTCCCTGGCCGGGCCCACCCCATGGCCTTACCCTTGGGCAGGGCCTCAGATGGGCTCCAGTCCCATGAATCCCGGTGCCAGTCCGGTTGCCTCATGGCCCGCTCCAACAGCTGGTCCGACCGCAGCATTGCCCCCTGCTCTCCCTCCTTTAGGATACTGGGGTCCTTTCAGCGCCCTGGCAGTCAGGCCTGCTCCTGACATGAGTTTTAAACACCCTCCCACTTCCTATGGCCCTATTGCATTGCCCTTGGGTGGGCACCTGGCTCTGTCAGTCAAAAAAAAAAATCTGGCGGGGCGAATTTGTGGACAGATTCAGTCTGCTCCACACCGAGCCTGAACCGGTCCCCAGGGTAGGGGACAGGGTAGGGGACCTTCCGAGCCTCGGCTTCCTTGCCAATCACTGTTCCTGTTCCACCAGATGAGGTTATATGTTTTCTCTTCCATTTGAAGGGGAAAGGTTTGACTGCCCGTTCCTATTCGGTTTACATGGCAGCTTTGTCTTTCTGGGCCAAGGCCCAGGGGCGGCCCAATTTTAGCTCAGACTTTAGGATCAAGAAAATAATCAAAGGGTTTAAGCGTCAGATCCCACCCGTGCCGGACAGATGCAGACCAATCACAGTAGGCATTCTTTGTGGATTGTGCATCCAATTTCATATCTTGTGTGCCAATCCTTTTTCAAGCAGTCTGTGTCAGGTTTGGTCAGGCCTCAAACCAGAGAATTTGTACCTAAGAATTCTGGGACCTCTCTGAGAGGCAATTAGGACACCTGGATGGTGAACGTGCTGAGTCAGAGCACAGCGGAATCCACTCAGGCAATTATTCTAATTGGAGCTATCTGGTTGGCTGAGAGAATGTATATAACCAGAGAGCTCTGGCACTGGTGTGTGGGTCATTTTGGTGAAGTTGGTATGCTGTATCATTATCTTGGAATAAAGTCTGGTGAAGGAAGCCTGTTCTCTATCTCACTTCTAACGTCCTTGGCTGCATAATTCCTGCTGCGACTTGTCTCTGCTTGGTGGGTCACTATTCATCATCCGTGACAGTCTGTTCCGTCATGTTTTTTGGTGCCTTCCGCCCAGGGGAGGTGCTAGCGAGCTCTGCCCGGGATGAGTCAGGGCGGGCCTTAGGGATCGGGGACATCGGTACCCGCACAGGGCAGATCATAATTTACCTAAGGCAGTCCAAGACTGACCAAACGGGGCAGAGTCACAGAGTTACCTTGAGCTGCTGCCTGGAGGTTGCTCTGTGCCCTGTGGACACCATGGGCAGGTTCTTGGATGTCAGGCCCCCGGTAGGGGGTTACTTGTTTATTCATTTTGACTCAACCCCTCTTACGATATACCAATTTAGGGCCATCTTTCAGCGGGCATTAGGAGACATGGGTTACCCTGCTGCCGAATACGGTCTCCACTCGCTGCGCATCAGTGCAGCCACAGTGGCGGCTGAGATCGGCCTCCTGCCCAAAGTGATTCAAAGGATTGGGAGGTGGCTGTCTGCCGCCTATAAAGGCTATATTCGTAAATAAAGTTGGGTCTTTTCCACGTTCAGCTGTTAAAGCTCTGTTCTCTCTTGCCAGAGCCTACTGCTTTCCCGAGAATGCAGCAGTAAATTGGCTCACTTCTCAGCCATCTCTCAATAGCAAAGTGAATCAGACAGGGGGGGAAAAATGCCTATTTTCAACCTAGACACAAGCAAAACAACCACACAGCCCTCCCCCTTTCCAGCATCCCATCTTCCCATATTTTCAATATGGCTGCTCTAGGTGCTTTGCAACCCACCTGAAATAGGCTCGCGACCCACTTGTGGGTCCTGACCCACAGTTTGGGAACCACTGTTCTATATTGTACTGCTGACAATCCTTGGATTAGAGACAGGGGCAGGCTACACACTAGTTTCTGTTTTCTGCAAAAAAAACCAACTTGTTTTCTCTATGCATTTTTTATACACAATGGAAGAAGCAAGCTTTTGTCTGCACTCAGAAATGATGTACTCTGAAATTTCAGAATGCCAGATGCAAGGGAGTGGCAACAGGATGCAGGCACCTTGTTGTCTCGTGTGCTCCCTGAGGCACCTGGTGGGCCACTGTGAGATACAGGAAGCTAGACTAGATGGGCCTTTGGCCTGATCCAGCAGGGCTCTTCTCATGTAGCTCTGTTGGTATGTCAGGGACTTCACACTGTCATGAAAGTGCCATAAAGTGCTTTGTGAAGGCGCAAAGGTATGGAACACTGGTAGGAAGGCGTGAGCCTTCCATGCATATGCCTAGCAGAGCAAGGTAGTGCAGGACAGTAGAGGGCCGCAGGGAATGGGTCGATCAGCCCTGGAAGGGGATGGGGGTTGGTGGCAGTGGCGTTTCTACAGGGAGGGCAAAGCTCTAAGTTTTGCAAGAAGCCTCACCTTGCAGTGGAAATCACTCCTCCCCTGCACCGTTTTAGCCAATCCTCACAGGGAACAGCAACATCTTGCCGTTGCTTACTGGCTACAGCAGCAAGGGAGAGGAGGGATTTACATGACAGGGTAAGGCTTCTTGCAACACTTAGGGCTTTGCCCTCCCTGTAGAAACACCTCTGGTTGGTGGCATCAGCACACACCATATCCTGTGCCCTTCCTGGGCCTGATTTGCTGACATGGATCAACTTGGACTTGTGCCAGTGAATGGAGCCACTGCTCAATTCAAGACTCTTCCTCAATTCAAGCTGTTGCCTGGTGTAAATTGGCCAACCTGGATAGAGGGCTATTGCAACATGTTATTCTATATACAGTGCTATCAGCCCACACTTCTGATGCAATCCCATCCTAGCCCTTGTCCCGGAGGGATGAAGAAGCTGACAACTGTAGCATACCAAAGTCAAACTGTTGGCTTACAAGCCTAGATCAAATATTTTGGATGCATTATGTTACATTTGATTGATCTAGTAGTAATGTTCCTTTCATTCAGAAAGATTCATTATTTGTAATGTGGAAAAAAGATTTCTAGTTTGGACAAAATAAATCCAGCTGTGATTTCTGGAATGTTTAACATTTTTTGTTTTATTTTGTTTTGGCCATATTTCATGAGGGCAACATGTTCTGTTGAAATTCCTTGAAAGTTATTTAGGCCTTTCAAAGAAAATCTCCCTAACTAGTTATCAGTGTGTTGTTTGTAAGCTACAAATGTATTTTGTATCAAATTGATATTGAAGGATTCCAGTGTACGCCTTAAAAGGAGACAAATGATCCCCAAGACCTCCAGTAGCCAACATTCCCCAATGGGATCCAGGAAAAAACTTTTCCTAATGTCCTCATGTTGTTTTGGGTGGGGCAATAAAAGGTGAAATCCTTCTCAGGTCCAGTAAGAGTCATCTCAAGTCCTTCTGCTCCTTGAGGAGGTTGCCAAATGCTTCCCCCTGTATGTGGAGATGTTCCTGTGCCTCTGACACTCTAGTCCACTGCTTGCCATTCCTTCACACTTCAACTCTGCCTCTCTCTTCCTTTTTCAATCCAGGGAATGGATCAGTGGAGGCAAGCAGGTACATGGAACTGAGTACCTCATTCCAGTATGCTGCCTGAGGCCCTAGCCTCAGTTGGCCTAACAGATGGGCCAGCCCTGAGTCCAGTCATATTCCAATTGGCCTGTTTTTACATTCAGTCTTGCTATCATGTAAATGCCTATGTGCAGGGGGGAGGCGTGGCCAAGAGGCACCTTGACATGGTGGCGTCTGAAGGTGCCATCCCACTCCCCTTCCCATGATCACTGAATACAGGGGGAAATTATGTGAGAAGAAGGATCTCACCCACTCTTTTGATGTGTTTCAGTTGAGAGTCCATGAATGATGCCATGGCATAGCCAGAAACGACATCATCAAGCAGGAAGTTCTGTCATTATGAGGTAATAACATAACACTCCTGGAATGCAAAGTGGCATTCTTGGATGGCAGCAATTGCACAACCATGAAACATCCCTGACAGAAAGCAAGATGAGGACAAAATATGATGTAAAAGCAGTGAACTAAAATCAAAATTTATTTTTAAAAAACCCTCACTTAAAAATTCAATCACAAAAGGAATATAGCAAGAGTAATAGTGTGCAGCTTCCAAGATGGCCTCTCCCAGCTGTCTGTGACCCACTTGAGATCAGGCGGTGACCCACCAAGTGGGTCCTGACCCACAGTTTGAGAAACACTGTGTTAGTCGAAAACTGAGTTGGTAACTCAGGGACCCATTGTACTCGCAAGCTATCAGATTCATAACATAACCTAATGTTATTTTCGGTATTGCTGAAAGATAACTCTGTAATTATATGAAAAATGGATCATTTTCTGAATTAAGTAAAACAAATAATTAATGGATCATTGTCTGATTTAAGTAAAACAAATAATTACTCTTAATTCATTTGTTAAATTTATACCATGACACTCAGTCCCACAGGATCCAAGGTGGCCATTATTAGAAGTCAACACTTGAAAGAAAATGCTCAGTGTTATTACACAAACTGAAATGAAAAGCTTAGATTTCATTAATGTCAGCCTCTCAAAGTGCTAAATGGGTGCAAAAAGAATTAACAGCTCCATTAACAGCCCTTTTGTTCATTTGTACATTTCTGAAAGACATGAATGGTGGGGGCACTTTGAAATGAGAACTATTTAAACAGTTTTTAAAGTTCAAATGTGGCTTTGACCAAACTAGCTGAAGGGGAGACAACGTTGTTTGTTAGACTCTTCTGAGAGGCACTTCCAGTTTTCAAAAAAACAAAACAAAAAAAAAACAAAAAAACCTTTCAGAGGACTTCTGAGGCGCAGTAGGCCGAATGCAACCTCCCTGCACCTCAGAAAGCCTCTTGGATGTTTCGGAAAGGCACTTTCTGGTTTTCTGAAGCATTTGGGATGCCAGGGCTTGTTCCAGGAATGGTGGAGCCCAATGTGGGGCATTCCTGCAGCCCCCCCCCCACTTGATAAGCACTTGGGGCGCTTTCTTGATAAAGCACTTGTGGTGCCATGCTTGGCACTTGGAAATAGTAGGTGATGACATAATTTCCACCACCTGTTGATGCAGTGGGGCCAAACTGGTGACTGCTGCATCCTATGAGAGGGGTGGTTGCAGAGGTCTCCTCAAATGTGAGCCTCTGCACTGTAGTGGGGTCTATTTGGACCCCCGACAACTAGTTTGCTAGCACAGGTCCACGTCACATGGCAAACTGGCACAAGAACTCGCGAGCCACAATAAGTGATTCTGCGAGCCGTATCCAGCTCCATAGGTTTGACACCCCTGGCTTATACTTTTAAGAGTTGAATAAGAGAGAGAATTTTCGCAGGTACAGCTCACCATGGGAGGGTTGAAAAAGCTAAACCTGCCAAAATTCTCTCTTCTATACAATGCTTAAAGGTATAGGCCAGTGGTTCTCAAACGTTTTAGACCAGGGCCCACTTTTTAGAATGGCACTCATGTCGGAACCCACCGGAAGTGATGTCATTAACTTGAAAGTGATGTCATGACCCAAAGTAACATTGTCAACCAGTTATTGTAACATCATAAACTAACACTCCTTGAATGCAAATTGGCATTCTTGGACTACAGCAATTGTACAACCAGGAAACATCCCTGACAGAAAGCAAGATGAGGATAAAATATGATGCAAAAGCACTGTACTAAAAACAAAATTTAAAAACCCTCACTTGAAAATTCAAACTGTTAACACTCACAAAAGGAATCTAGCAAGAGGAAGGTCTTCAGCTTCCAAGGTGGCTGCTGCCAACTCTCCACAACTCACCTGACATCATTTCGAGACCACCAAGTGGGTCCCTACCCACAGTTTGAATAATAGTGATATAGGCAGTGGTGTCATTCAAATGATTTAGGAACAGGAACTCACTATTGATTGGCACTTGTCGGGAACCTGGAACCAGCCACAGAGCCCATTAGGATTCTGGTCCGTCCCCCCTGAATGACATCACTGGATATAGGCATTCTGTCCTCCATTGTATCTGGTCAGCCTACAAGTGTGGTCAACCCTTCATTGCAAAAGTGTGACCATAAATTTAAGCGGCACCAGAAAAAAATGCAGCAACTTCCTGCCTTTTGTAGGTTCTTCTTTCTTTGTGGGCAATACATCATAGTGCATGGTGTGTGTCTAGGAGCCTTTATTTCCTCTCTCTTTCCATGGGTCTGCCTGCTCAAACGGAATGTTAATTAAGTTGAGAGAAGGCACAGTTTGTCAAAGTTGGAGAGCCCCTAGGGCTGAGCCGCCCATACACAGGAGACTCAGATGTTTATTTTTGATCTTAAAATGAACAGAGTGGTTTTGTGACTCCTGCTCTGCTCGAGGGCTTCTGCACTTCCTTTAATGTGATTAATAGGCTCTTTCCGGGAAGGAAGAAGGATGGATTTGAGTTTATGAACATTTTCTTGAAATTATTTCCCCGAGAGAATTGCCGTAAACAGGCAGCTCACTTAATCTTTGTTCTTTTCCCTGATAAAACTTTTATCAATGAGCCTGCAATGGTCCCCAGATGGGGCACTTCTTGGGAGTGACACGTTCTAAATGTCACCGATCCCTGAGCCTTGCCGTGTCAGCAGATAAAAAGAGCCCACATTTCCGAGAGAATGTCCAGGATGGATTGTCTTATTTAACTTTGAGCTGCATCACTGCGACTGCCATGTCATCTCCAAGTGGCAATGACATATGGTTCATTTATTCCAAGCCTTGAAAAACCTTGAAAGGTTTTATTTTTTGTTTGATTTTGGCTGCTTCTCTCCAGGCAGGCGTGACAATTTGCTTTTTTACAGCTGGGAAAAAAATGGATCTGTCAACCAATTTAATTGATTAACCGATAGATTAAATTTAAATAAATTTGCATATTGCCAAACCCACCAGATAGGATTTTTGCAGGTCATGAAAGAATGACATTATTTATGCATGAGAACATTGAGAATTTAATAAGCAGCCTAATCCTACATTGTGTTCTTGGCGTTACTTCCCCATATACATATGCATGAGATTGTAGCCTAAAGCTTCCAGTACTCATTGTTTGAAGAAAAAGTGTATCTTTGATAGTTTCATCAGTTTGAGAATATAGGCTGTGCTCGCTATCCACAAGGTTTCCATTCCTGGAACCCCCATGGATGCAGAAATCCGCAGATAATGAAATCTGCAGATTTAGTACCCCGAAACCAGTGGTGGAATCTACCTGCGCTAACAACCGGAACGCAGGAGGTAGTTACCGGGACGCACGGTTGATTGGCAGTTCCTCCGCGCGTCCTCACTTGCCCCATGGTCCACTGCCTGCCTGCCTGCCTGAAACCTCCAGCTGCAGGCATGCAGGGTGCAGGCACGGCTAGCCCCATTCGTGTATTGCAGGGGCTCGCGGCAGCGACGACTGCAGTGGGCGGAGCCAGCCCTACACAGAACAACGGGAACGGCATTCCAGAGCATCCTGGCTACATGGCATCATTGCCTGAAACCCTCCGAACACACTAAGCTTCAGTCATGTCTGGAGCGTGTTCTGAGGCCCACAGAGGCCGTGAGCACCATCTGCAGACTTTGCAGGCCTCAGATTTTTCCCCAGTACCATTTAAATGGGAAGTTAAACTGCTCTGGGATTCAGAAGGAAGCCCGCAGAGGCCACACGTGGTTGAGGGTGGTGTCTCCGGGCTTCAGAAAGCCTTCCAGACATTACCAGAGCTGAGCTCCAGTTGCATCTGGGAGGTCTTTAAGTGGATTCCTCCATTGGTTCAGTATCCATGGATTCTGAAATCTGCAGATACCAAACCTGCAGCAATCACAGGCCCAGCTGTATAGATCAATGGTTCACAAATGTTTTGGCCTGGGACCCACATTTCAGAATGGCACTCATGTTGGGACCGACCGGAAGTGATGTCATTAACCTGGAAGTGATGTCATAGCCAGAAGTCAGTGTGATGTAAACAAAAGACAATCCTAGAATGCAAACTGGCATCCTTGGACTGAAGCAATTGCACAGCCATGAAATGTCTCTGACAGAAAGCAAGATTAGGACAAAATATTGTGTAAAAGCATGGAACTAAAAACAAAATAAAAAACTCATTTGAAAATTCAAACTCACAACAGGAATATACTATAGCAAGAGGAAGGTCTGCAGTTTCCAAGATGGCTGCTCCCAGCTTTCCGCGACCTACCTATCATCAGGTCATGGCCCACCAAATAGGTCTCGACCCACAGTTTGAATTACATTGATATAGACTATTAAAGTTGTTGTTCAGCTGCTATGTCATGTCCGACTCTTTGCGACCCCATGCACCACAGCACGCCAGGCCTCTCTGTCCTCCACTAGCTTCTGGAGTTTGCCCAAATTCATGTTCATTGCTTCGGTGACACTATCTAACGAAGACTATTAAAGTACCCCTTTTAATTAAAGATAGGGGCACGATGAAGCAACACAATTTACCTGCTACCTACCTAGGGGGAGGATTTGGAGAGAAAATAAAAAGGCATTCTTCCTAAACTTTATTTCAGTTTATTGGAAGCTTCTCCACGGTCAGACAAGACCACATCTTCCTGCTCTCAGGACTCTGGAGATTCCCAGAGCTGTGTTTTGTGCTACGTTGTTCCCTGGAACCTTAAAAGTCAGTCTCTGTGGGCTTTTACACATCCTCAGCTGAGCTGTGATTAGTGTCTTGGACAAAAATAGATGGTACTCTGCGGGCAACTGAAAACATTACAGTACAGCCTTGGAAGTAAGTCTCCAAAACCAAGTGAGCAAATCCTCAAAGAAAACTCCTAAATACCAAGCCAGTTCCAAATAGAGCTGCACATCTCGAGTTTGCCCCTCTTCCAAACTAATGAGTGCCATTGAGTAGCAAGAGAGTTCCAGTCTGTAGGGTTCTTCCCCAGGCGTCCAAATCTGGGTCAAAATAAGGATATAGAATATTGGGAGCTGATTTTTAGATAGATGGATGGAAAAGGGGGAATAGAAGCAAAGGACCTTCCTATTGTAATGGTAGGCATTCTTTATGCACAGAGATTGCAAGGTCCCCCCAGTCAATGCTGTGAATTTCTGAGCATTGTTGATTTGTTAATAAAATTTATTTTTCTAAGCCCCCTCCACCAGGGGTTTTCTCATGGAAAGGCAGGTTATGAAATGAATAGCTAACCCAGCAGACAAAGAGAAACATTGGACATATCTGCAAACTCATATGGAGTCTTTAAGGTTGAGGACCAGACTATCCAATGTTAGTCCACTAATGGTCCACTGATCTCCTTACTCGTGCCTGTGAATGTAGGAACAAGATGGGTAGGAACAAGACACAAATTAGTTGTACAACAATCTGTCCACACGCTGGCAAGGGTTTTAATTATGTCTGAGTGAGGAAAAGGTACTTCTGGGTTGAAAGGTGACATCACCATTGCCCAGGGGACACCCGATTGCCAAAGGAAAGTTAGTCTTCGGGGAGGCTCCTTTCATGTTTTAATTATCAAATTTCATCAGGAAAGCGCAGCGCAGAAGGAGTGGGTTAAAGCAACGTCCCTAGAAACACACCCACTGTATGGCCATCAACTTCTAGTATCAAGATTGAGATCAAGGAATAGCTTCCTTAGGACTGCACAACCCCCCTCCCCCCAATAACCAGTCACCACAGACTGCTTTGGAACTATGGAAAGCGAGCAAGGAGCTTCCGAGTGAATGGGCACAAACATATGTATGCCCTCCACCAGGCCAAGAACAACCGTGGCCTGTATGGAAATCCTTAAATTGACTGCGTGCTGGGGTAGGAAGATCTAAGGACAACCTGAGGAAATGGGGTTTCCCCATAAAAGACATGGTGTGTGAATGTGGAGAACAAACCATCTCACATACGCTATAGTGCACACAGTGCCCCTCTGCATGCACAATGGAAGATCTTATGTTGGCAAGGGAGAACGCTATTGAAGTGGCCCAGTATTGGGCGAATGATATCTAGTTTTAACATTGTATTTTATTCTAAAATATATTTTGATGTCTGAATAAAATTATATTAATCTAGATGCTTCTGATATGAATAAATTGTTTTTAATTATTATTAATAAAAACTTAAGGTTGAGAACCAGACTATCCAATGTTAGAGGTGGGGGCAGATTCTGTTTGCCCTCACTCCATTAGTAACTCTAGAGTTACCATATACAAACTGGACCCATCAGGGGCGAATATTACCTGTGGCGACCCATGGCACGAGCCATGGGCACCATTCTTCAGGGGGGTGCCGTGGCGCCCCCAGGCCCCGCCCCCGCAACGTCGCGGCTCGAGTTTTGCCGCTCTGCGAGCTGGGAGGTGTGCCGTGGCTTGCCATCTTTTCCTGCCTCCCGCTGGGACTTCATCTTAGAAACAGAGATGAGCACTGCCCCCTACAGTCTGTCACGACTAGACCATTCAGTCGTGGGTAAACCTTTACCTTTATAGAATGCTAGAAGAGGAATGAGAAAAGCAATCAGGTGGGATGCTAGAAGAAGGAGACAGCCAGAACACTAACAGGACCTCTTAGCATTCTTATTTCCCCTCCTCCAGCATTCCAAATGGCTGCTTCTCCTGTTCTTCTTGTGGTGTTCTGCAAAGGAAGATGTAGGAGAGTTTGGTGCCACAGTAAAGGAAGACAAACAGGTAACACCTGCTAACTGGGCAAGAGGCACTTTTTCAAGTGGGGTTCCTCTTATATTTAGGGGAGAGATATTGTCCCTATTCACCACTGTGCTGTGTCTTTTCTATTATTATTATTATTATTATTATTATTATTATTATTATTATTATTATTATTATT
>JAJKFI010000123.1:578701-652530 GCA_029204185.1 Lerista edwardsae
AGAAAGAAAGAAAGAAAGAAAGAAAGAAAGAAAGAAAGAAAGAAAGAGTCAGTGCTGGGAAAAAAATCCAAATCCATAAAGCATTGGATGAAGGAATTATGCTAGGAAATAAACTCGTTGGCTTTGTTGACTGTATTAAAATTTAATTTTTATCACTTTGTGAATGCAGTGATATTTTCCAATTTTCAGGGTTCTCCACACAGTATATGAATCTGCATTATAACATGACTGGTGCTTCTGGCTTTTCATTTTATTACTCAGTGCTATTAACATTTTCGCATCCTGTTTTACAAATCTTCTGTTTACGCAGCATGAAGAAAGCATTTCAGAACCTGTCCAGCTGTATTTATTTCACAGCTATTCTCCAGATCTCAAATGCCATTTTGGGTATTGATGCAATCAAAAGAGAAAGTTTGTTACAGTTTTGTAAGTATGGCTTGGCAAGCATTAAAGCAATATAAAAAAGTTGTGTGTGGGGGGGGAACCCTCAAATCTTTACGCTGTCTAAAACCCTTCCTTTCAGAAGCGAGAGATATCTCTGTATTTTCCTTTAAGAAAATGATTCTTTTTTCCTATAGTAAGAAAGTGCCAGGTAAAAATGCTTTTGGGAATAAAAAGTCTTCTTAACAAAAACCAAAACAACAACAAAAAGCTTTTCATTTAAAAAGCCAGGTGTTGGCAGGAAACGAGAGTCATTTCATAGTTTGGTTTTAAGTGGTGAATTTTGAATAAAAATCTATATTTAAATAAGAACGTTTGCAAAGCTGCCAGCATAAGACCATTCCTGGAGGACAAGGATAAGAACTTCTCAGTGATGTCATGCAGGGGGTACGCGGGGGTATGCAAGTACCGGTTTCTAGGATTATAGCTGGCCCCGCCCATTCGCCCGCCCACTCGTCAACTCTGCCCTCTGCAACGTTTGAATTTCCTGCATGTTTGAGTTGCCTGCATGTTCTCAGAGCCAGGCAGGCAGGCAGGCAGCGAGCGGAGCCTTTCCTTTCCTTGCCACTGAAAAATGAGTTGCTCTGGGGTTTTAACATGATGCCAGGCCTCCTTCACATGTTCTGGGGGTGCTGTGGAATACTGTTGCAACTGTTGGGTCAGTTTAAAATCATCTGAGGCCTCAAAAAGGGCTTTTTTCATGTCACTTCCTGCCACGACATCACTTCTGGCTTATGACGTCACTTCCGGTGGGCGGGTCCCGACACGTGCCAATCAAAAGTGAGTACCTGTTCTTAAATCATTTAGATGACACCACTGGAACTTCTGATTTTGAGCACTCTCAGAGCGCAATCCTAACCTGGAATTAGGCTGGCACAGTTAGGCCAGCAATGTTTGGCCAGCACAAAGGAGACTGTAAAGTAGGTTTGGACCACTCTCAGAGAGGCCAGCACACAGACGTGTGCTATCTTCCCTGACTCTGAGAGTGATCCAAACACGCTTTACGGTGGCCCTTGTGCCAGCTAAACTTTGCTGGTCTAACTGTGCTGGCCTAACTCCAGGTTAGGATTGTGTCCTAACAGTATTTATGTTCTGTTTTTCAATACAAAGTTCACAAAGCGGATTACAGGCAAACGAGATGTAATGTTCTCTTACCCCATGAAGACTCTGGCAGCTGTGCTGACCCCATTTTATCTACCACTGGGTACTGCCAGGGCATAGGATTGGGCTGCCCGAACTTCCATTTCCTAAAATGATTTTCTGCACAGAGGGTTGATTGAGGAGCCTCTTCTGTGTATTTTAAAACTAGAAATAAGTCCTTGCTTCGTTGCTGTGTTCCACTTTAAGTTTTACACAGTATCTATATTTTGCATTTTGTGATACATGCTTTTAATTGCACAGTGTTTAATTTATGGAAAGTTGTGACAAAAGCCCCAGGAGCTGATAAGTGGAATATAAATTTGAGAAATATAAATTAAAATATATATGCCAAAATAAACCTGCATTCAGATATGAACGACTGGATTCTGTGGGAGCATTATGCCAGCAGAATGTGTATCTGTGCATAGCATTGTGCACTTTGTGGCTGTTGCAAATGTGATGCCACTGGTGGGCATGGCCTGGGCATCCTGGCCAATGATACAAGCTACAAACAGCCTAGTCAGTGCAAGGATAGATTAGGCCTTCCTGCTGGAGGAGCTCAGATCATAAGATTGGAGGGGTCAGGAGGGAAGCAGAGAGATGTAGAATGGTACAGGGACAGAAAGGGAGGCAATTTGTGGGGTAGTGGATTGGCCCCGGGAAGTGTGTAGGTTCAATGGTGGTGGCAGCAGCAGCTGAATCCTAACCCCCTTTCCAGGGCTGATATGCCTGGCTCAACACAACCTTGTGCCAGCTATTGAGCAGGTGCAGATCTTGTTGTTGTTCAGTCGCTAAGTCGTGTCCAACTCTTCGCGACCCCCTGGACCACAGCACGCCAGGCAGTGGTGTCATTCAAATGATTTAGGAACAGGAACTCACTTTTGATTGGCACTTGTTGGGAACCCGGAACCAGCCATGGAGCCTGTTAGGATCCGGAATGCCCGTTCTGGTCCGTTCCCCCTGAATGACATAACTGACGCCAGGCCTCCATGTCCTCCACTAGCTTCCGGAGTTCGCCCAATTTCATGTTCATCGCTGCGGTGATGCTATCTAACCACCTCATCCTCTGCCGCCCCCTTCTCCTTTTGCCTTCGACCTTTCCCAGCATGAGGGTCTTTTCTAAAGAGTCCTCTCCTCTCATGAGGTGGCCAAAGTATTGGAGCTTCAGCTTCAGGATTTGTCCTTCCAGGAAGCAATCAGGCTTGACTTCCTGGAGGATTGACCGATTGGATCTCCTTGCAGTCCAGGGGACTCTCAAGCGTCTTCTCTAACACCATAATTCAAAAGCATCTATTCTTTCGTATGGTCTTTGCCTTTCGTATGGTCCAGCTCTCACAGCCATACATTGCTACTAGGAAAACTATCGCTTTGACTATGCGAACCTTTGTTGGCAGGGTGATGTCTGTGCAGATCTTAGTTGACCCCTATCAGCTACTGGGTTTTCTGCTAGAGCAAGGAAACAAATGTTCTCTTACCCTGAGGAGAACTCCAGAATCCTAAATTCCCCTGTGGACAAATGTAGCTGGACCCCTCCTCAAACATTTTAATCCTTTCCTCCACTAGTCTTCTAGTCTGTATCACCCTGCTCTCTGGGATACATTTTTCAAATTAAACAGAACTAAATATTTTGAATGCATATAGGTCTCTGCATATAGGTCTCAGCATATAGGTCTCAGCAGTAGCCACATTGGCACCACTGCATCACCGTGTGGGTTGTTAGGATTGGGCTGCCCAACAAGATTGACTTGCTAATATTGACCACTGCAATTATTTTCTCTGGGGAAAGGGGTGGCAGGTGCCTCCCCAGTTGGACATCTGCCTGCAATTATACTGGAGACACCTTTTTAAAGATAGGGGAACACCAGTGGTTTTGCTGCACAAGGTAAAAAAGACATTTGTTTAATGTTCCCCTATCATTTTAATAGGCATCCAGTATCCATGGTATTCGTGGATAACTGAAACCATGGATATAGAATCAGTGGATATCGAGGCACACCTGTATTCATAAATACACACTTTCTAAAAGGTTTCCAAACTTTTGGCCACTAGTGGTGTCACACACACCCCAACGGTGTCACCCAAAGAGAATTGAGCCTCCTGCACCTCTAGTGATGCCACTAAAAGGTAAAGGTTTCCCCATGACCGAATGGTCTAGTCGTGACCGACTGTAGGGGGCGGTGCTCATCTCTGTTTCAAAGCCTGTACAGCCGGCGTATTGTCCGAGGACAAGCTTCCGTGGTCATGTGGCTGACATGGCTATACACCGTAGCGCACGGAACGCCGTTACCTTCCCACCGAAGTGGTCCCTATTTATCTACTTGCATTTAGGTGCTTTTGAACTGCTAGGTTGGCAGGAGCTGGGATAAGCAATGGGAGCTCACTCCGTCGTGCAGTCTTGAACTCCCAACCTTCCGGTCGGAAAGCCCAGCAGCAGCAGTTTAACCACTGCACCACCACTTCCCTATA
Source organism: Lerista edwardsae (assembly GCA_029204185.1). Lineage (NCBI taxonomy): Eukaryota > Metazoa > Chordata > Lepidosauria > Squamata > Scincidae > Lerista > Lerista edwardsae. The sequence continues at coordinate 582,749 of JAJKFI010000123.1, forward strand.
GTGATGCCACTGCTGCCCCCATAAAGGGAGAAGAATTGCTGTATGGGATGAAAGACACTTCAATGATTTTGATACTCTAGGAATGCCCTTCCTTGCCCCACTAATCAGGCCATCGTACTGATTATGAGTGTATCTATTATATCGTTTAAGCAGTCCATTGATACATTGTTTTCCCCCATTTCTGGATACCAATTAGACCACAAGTGATTGCAGACTGTAATTGTCAGAACCTGATCACCCTGCATCAATTACTATTCTTTTACAAGGAACATGGAAATTGTTTCTTACAGTTGTTGGACATAAGTGTAATTATAAACCTTGGAACTTGCAGCTCCATGCACAAGCGTGTCTAAATGCTCATATCTGCCATTCACATGTTATGAGTTTCCTATACTACAGGAAACTTGAGTTGCAACCCTGGTGCAGCCATGACCAACACAATTGCCACACTGAGCATAAAGTCATTCCTATGCAACTGAGAAATCTCATATGATACTCTATTTCTAATATTTAGAGAGGGTGGTTGGTTGCGAACAGGCTGGTATGAAACGTTCTCAAAATTCATGGTGGCATCAGATAGCATATTGCATCCTGCAGGTGCAAGGTCAGGTGTATTCTTGATTTTGTATTGAGACATACAAAATTATGCACAGGATGGATAAAGTGGATAGAGGGAGGTTCTTTTCCTTCTCTCACAATACCAGAACCAGGGGACATCCACTAAAATTGAGCGTTGGGAGAATGAGAACAGATAAAAGGAAATACTTTTTTTACCCAGCTGGTAATTAATCTGTGGAACTCCTTGCCACAGGAGGTGGTGATAGTGTCTGGCCTGGATGCTTTTAAGAGGGGACTGGACACATTTCTGGAGGAAAGGTCCATCGCAGGCTACAGGCCATGATGGTTAGTGCAACCTCCTGACTTTAGAGTTAGGCTACCTCGGAGTGCCAGATGCAGGGGAGTGGCAACGAGATGCACATAGCTGGTTGTCTTGTGTGTTCCCTGAGGCATCTGGGGGGCCGCTGCAAGATGCAGGAAGCTGGACTAGATGGGCCTTTGGCCTGATCCAGTGGGGCTCTTCTTATGTTCTTATTCTGTGCATAATAAGTCTGGGAATGGAATCCCCTGGCTTCAATCTTTCATCATTAGCATTATTCTGATTTATTGTTATGCCAGCCAGAAAGTGAGATATGACCCACTGATGTGTGACTCTATGGTTTCTTGAGCAACAATAAAATATTATGCTGTCTCCTTGGATCAAACCACATGTGACCCTGGGACATCCATGACTGGATCACCCAGAGCTTATTTTTTAAATGACAAATGTAGCTGTACCCCTCCTCACCAGTCTCCTCACTAGTATGTACCCCTCCTTCTTTCCTCCACTAGTCACCCTGCCCTCTGGGATACTTTTTTTTCAAATTAAACAGAACTAAATATTTTGAATGCATATAGGTCTCAGCTGTAATTAATGCAATGGGTGACCCACCCAGCTGAATGCAGACAACAAAGTCATGAATGGTGGCATGCAATGCCAGGGACTTGGAAATCTGCAGTAAAACTGTGAGCTGTGTTTAGCTTGGTACATCACAAGTTGTGTAGGCCTACTACTGATGAACAAGGCTGTATAGGTGACTCAGAGCAGAATCCTAACCTGGAATTAGGCTGGCACAGCGAAGTTTGGCCAGCTCAAGGTACACCATAAACTATGTTTGGACCACTCTCAGAATCAGACAGGCCAGCAAACAGACGTGCGCCATCCTCCCTGACTCCAAGAGTGGTCCAGACATACTTTACAGAGTCTTTTGTGCCGGCCAAACTTTGCTGGCCTAACTGTGCCAGCCTAACTCCAGGTTAGAATTGCTCTCTGGGACACATTAAAAAGATAGGGGAGCATTAAACAAATCTTTTTTTTACCTTGCTGCAGCAAGACCACTGATGTTCCCCTGTCTTTAAAAAGGCGTCCCCAATATCCATGGTTTCAGGAATCCCCAGTGGGATCCAGAATAGAACCCACGGATACTGGGGCATGCCTGTACCACTAAACCACCGATGTGCTCTGTTACTTACTGGCTTCAGACAATGTATGCACAGGAAAAACATTTGCTTTAAGGAATAATAAAAGGGATTTCTGAACTTTTTTAAGACCTTAATTTGTTTGGCAGTTTCTACCCCCTGTGTTGACCGGGGGTGTGGAGGCAAGAAAAAAGGAATAGCAGATAAATGATACCATTTCAGAAAATCCTTGCTGAGTTCTGCCTTGAAAAGCTTGACTGCTTAGATTAGATGTTGACAGCAGGTCAGCAACCCTCCATGTACCTGTGTACATAAGAGTGGGCCGAATAAACTCAAACTGTCATGGCTTGTTATGATAGATCTTTCTCTGTGTTTATGTCTGTTAACTACCCTTGTTCACATTGATCTCTGCAATACTCCAGAGGTCTCGCACTTCAGTTGTGAAGAAAGTAAGAGGGGGTCTATAAAGACTTTCAAAAGCTATGAAATTGTTACAAGACTTTTTGGGGAAAGGAAAAAAAAACAAACCACTGACGTTCTTTGTGGGGGGAAAATAGATTTGTGTTTAGCTGGACATAATAGCAACAACATTTTGGAATCAATACGTCAACCTCAATTCTCGGTGTTCCATTTTGCTCATTAAATCGTGAGTGGCCTGAGATGGGGGGAGGAAGGCTGAGACGGCGTTTTCCAGAATGGAACTTGCTTACTTTTCATGCAGCTTCACCCCTGAGATCATGAATCCCATTGACCAACTGGACAGCTCTTTGGTTTCCCTTTGTTGTTGTTCAGTCGCTAAGTCGTGTCCGACTCTTCGCGACCCCATGGACCACAGCACGCCAGGCCTCCCTGTCCTCCACCAGCTTCCGGAGTTCGCCCAATTTCATATTCATTGCTTCGGTGACACTATCTAACCATCTCATCCTCTGTCGCCCCCTTCTCCTTTTGCCTTCAATCTTTCCCAGCATGAGGGTCTTTTCTAAAGAGTCCTCTCTTCTCATCAGGTGGCCAAAGTATTGGAGCTTCAGCTTCAGGATTTGTCCTTCCAGAGAGCAATCAGGCTTGACTTCCTGGAGGATTGACTGATTGGATCTCTTTGCAGTCCAGGGGACTCTCAAGAGTCTTCTCCAGCACCATAATTCAAAAGCATCGATTCTTCGACGCTCTGCCTTTCTTATGGTCCAGCTCTCACAGCCATACATGGCTACTGGGAAAACCATCACTTTGACTAGGCGAACCTTTGTTGGCAGGGTGATGTCTCGGCTTTTGATTAAGTTGTCTAGGTTCGCCATAGCTTTCTTCCCAAGAAGTAAACGTCTTTTAATTTCATGGCTGCAGTCACCATCTGCGGTGATCTTGGAGCCCAGGAAAATAAAGTCTGTCACTGCTTCCATTTCTTCCCCTTCTATTTGCCAGGAAGTGATGGGAGTGGTTGCCATGATCTTAGTCTTTTTAATGTTGAGCTTCAAACCAATTTTGGCACTTTCCTCTTTCACCCTCATCAGAAGGTTCTTGAGGTCTTCCTCACTTTCTGCCATTAGAGTGGTATCGTCTGCATATCTGAGGTTGTTGATATTTCTCCCAGCAATCTTGATTCCAGCTTGTGAATCATCCAGCCCTGCCTTCCTCATGATGTACTCTGCATATAAGTTAAATAAGCAGGGTGACAATATACAGCCTTGTCGTACTCCTTTCCCTATTTGAAACCAGTCGGTTGTTCCATGTCCAGTTCTAACTGTTGCTTCCTGACCCGCATAAAGGCTTCTCAGAAGGCAGATCAGGTGGTCTGGAACTCCCATCTCTTCAAGAACTTGCCACAGTTTGTTGTGATCCACACAATCAAAGGCTTTAGCATAATCAATGAAGCAGAGGTAGATGTTTTTCTGGAACTCTCTTGCTTTCTCCATGATCCAGCGAAGGTTGGCAATTTGATCTCTGGTTCCTCTGCCTCTTCGGAAACCAGCTTGTACATCTGGTAGTTCTCGATTCACATACTGCTGAAGCCTAGCTTGTAGGATTTTGAGCATGACCTTGCTAGCATGTGAAATGAGTGCAATGGTGCGGTAGTTCGAGCAATCTTTGGCATTGCCCTTCTTTGGGATTGGAATGTAAACTGATCTTTTCCAGTCTTGTGGCCACTGTTGGGTTTTCCAAATTTAAAGGTTTCCCTTTAATACTCTGTATAAAGAAGAAGATGAACCAGGAAAACGAGTGCTGGGGGGAAGACCTTGAGCACGATCCCACCAGAGTTCCCTTGATTTTACTAGGAATTGCGCTGGAACAGGCAGGCTACAGAAGCCTGTGCTGTATCCAGCGCAGGTTAGAAGGCACTGGTGGTCACCTTGGGGAAGGGGATATTTTCCCAGCTGCCCCTGTGGGACTCCTCAGAACTGCGCCAGCAAAATCGCTGGCGCAAATCTGAGCGGCCTATGCAGAGACAACTGTGCTCGGGGCTGGGGGTTAGGATCTGGCCTAAGTGCCAGATGCTGGCTCCACCCCCTCTTTAGGCCAGTCCACCCACAAGCCTGCCCACCCCCTTAGGATAAGCGGCCTGCACTTCGCTGCTGCCGCCTCCTAATGGGCTTTAGGATACAGTCAGTGATGTCATTCAGGGGGAACGGACCAGAACGGGCGTTCCGGATCCTAACGGGCTCCGTGGCTGGTTCCGGGTTCCCGACAAGTGCCAATCAAAAGTGAGTTCCTGTTCCTAAATAATTTGAATGACACCACTGGATACAGCCCTGTTATGTCGGCCTAACTATGCCGCCCTTACGTAGGATTGGACTGCCCGTCTTTTCCCCAATACAGGAGAAATGGAGAGCAAAACATTAAATCCAATATAGAGACACCCTACCACCCTACCCAAGATCCTATGCCGGCCTCTCAAGGCTGGACTTACCTGGGCTGGGTCCTGGCACTGTCAGGCTGGTGCGTGTCCTCACACCAGCCCAGCCTGCTCAAGGATGGCGCAATCGTGCTTTGTGGCACACTTGCGACACACAAAGGCCCGCACAAGGGACTGTGCTGTGGTTAGCTGGACATAATAGCAACAACATTTTGGAATCAATATGTTTCCGAAATAGATTCCATATGATTCCAGTAGGATTCCAGATAGAGGGCTTTGGACTGTGCTCTTAAGCACATAGGGACCTTTTCCATTGAAATCAAAGGTACACAGCATAGGCTGGATTGTGCCCTTGTTTTTAAAGACAGGGGCACAGAGTGGGGTACAGATCTTGCCAGAGACTGGTCTAACATAATCAGCTTTTACAGGCCTGGAGAACTGCATAGAGGGTGCAATCTTAACCTGGGGTTAGGCTGGCACAGTTAGGCCAACAATGTTTGGCCAGCACAAGGACCACTGTAAAGTGCGTTCGGACCACTCTCGGAGTCAGAGAGGCCAGCTCACAGATGTGTAACAAAGAGACTTCCTTTTGTAATCTGAAAAATTCAAAGGATGTCAAGATGACTCCCTGCCTGTGCTGTAATATTTGAAACTTGGACTCACAGACAGTTGGCCACAATTCAGCCTGAGATATCTGGAAGCCCGTATCTAAGGAATGTCTGAATTGAAAGACAGAGGACTCAGGAGTAGGCACCAGGATTATTCATTAAGTAAATATGAAGAATGTGCTTGCCGAGATTTTTCCTGCTGACATCCTGCTGCTGCTCTGATGGCATAAAATCCTTGAATTGCAGAGTCATCTTATTTGACAGGCAGTGTCAATTAAAACAAGCCAAATCATGTAAAGGGAGTGGTTGGAGATATGCAAGAACATAAGAACATAAGAAGAGCCCTACTGGATCAGGCCAAAGGCCCATCTAGTCCAGCTTCCTGTATCTCACAGCAGCCCACCAGGTGCCCCAGGGAGGAATGAGACAACAAGATGCTTGCATCCTGTTGCCACTCCTTTGCACCTGGCACTCTGAAGTAGCCTACCACCTTTATAAGGAGGTTGCACAATCCATCATGGCCTATAGCCCACAATGGACCTTTCCTCCAGAAATCCGTCCAATCCCCTCTTAAAGGCATCAAGACCAGATCCATCACCACCTCCTGTGGTAAAGAGTTCCACAGAAGCCAAGTCTGAATTAATGTTGGGCGCATCCTGGCTTCTGAAAATGTACAAGGGGCACTGCTAGCTTGGGAGAAAGCTTGAGAGGGCGGAGGGAGGGCAATCAGTTGAGATCATCTTAGTGGGACGTAGTGCCACAAAACAATTAGGCCAGCATAATTTACTATGAATAAGGAGATTGAAAGGCATGTGGGCAGTGGTGTCATTCAGGGGGAACGTGCTGGAGCGGCCATTCCTGAACCTAATTAGGGATAGCTCCGCCCACCCGCCGCCATTCGTCGCCACCTCCGTGATGGCCGCGGCGCTGCAACGCGCCACTGGCCTCGGAGGGGGTGCCTGCTCACCAGGGGGACAGGTGGGGGGCGCACCGGGTGCCCGAGTGAGCGGCAGTGGGGCATGTCCAACGAGGGCAGCCCGCGCGGTGGGCGGAAAGGCGGCAGAACCGATGGAACGGGATGCCAATCAAAGGTGAGTCCCGGTCACCGTTCCGGTTCCTGGATCAGTTAGATCCCACCGCTGCATGTGGTGCAGAGCTGGCCATTTTTTCCATACACTGTAGATCTACCTTTTTTATCACAACCCCAAGATCCACCAAGTGGTCTGGGTGAAATATAGTAGGCTCAGAGACCACTGCTACAGGCAGTCCAATCCTAAACTGCACTGGAGCAAGATAGGCCTGTACTGTATCCAGCGCAGCTTGTGAGGCCTGAGGAGCCTCTCCGGCGCAAGGGCACATTTTGCAAAGGTGAAATCGCAGGCATAGGTCTGAGGAAACCGTGCGGCCCAAAGTGGGGCCGCACAGCTGGGGAAGAGGCCTTGGATACTCCCTGACTCCAAAAGTGGTCTGAATGTGCTTTACGGTGGCCCCTGTGCCAGCCAAACTTTGCCGGCCTAACTCCAGGTATAGGATTGCACTCTCAGATTGCAATCCTATACACCCATTGCGCTGGCGCTACACTCTTGCACCAGTCCAGCACTGTCGCAAATGTGCTGTCAAGCGCATCAGCGTCGGTACGGTGCCGGACCAGCACAAGCAGCAGTGCCAACCCTTGAGCGCTACTGCAATCGTCAGCAGCGCCAGCCTTGTGCCGGTTGAGCGTCGGTGGTGCATGGTTGGTGCCGGGCCTCACCGAGAGCGTTCCAGAGGCATGCCAGTGGCGGCATAGTGGGTGGAGACAGGGGTTGTGAAGCAGGACGGCTGTAGTGCCAAATCCAAAACCCTGTCCCTAGCCTCGGCGGTCCCAATTCGGGCTGCTCCTGCGCAAGTGCACCTACGCCTGCAAAACAGCAGGCGCAGATGCGAGCAGCCCCATTGGGATGACTGGGGCTTACACAGGTGTAAGCGGAAAACCTCCCCTTGGCCTGCACTTCGCTGCTGCCGCCTCCTAATGGGCTTTAGGATACAGCCCTGTTATGTCAGCCTAACTATGCCGGCCTTACTTAGGATTGGACTGCCCGTCTTTTCCCCAGTACAGGAGAAATGGAGAGCAAAACATTAAATCCAATGCAGAGACATCCAGCAAGAAACCCACAAAAAAGCAAAGAGCAAAAAAAAGCAAAACTCAACCAGATGTTTTTGTTTTTAAGAAAAGATTTAGGACGATTTAATTAGACTTCTTATTTCCAGAGTATTCAAAAGCAGAGGAAAGAAATGAAAGAAGAACATAATATGCATTTTCTTTTTTCAGAAATGGTGAACTTGGTTTGTAAAAGGAAAAAAGAAACCTGCTGTGGGGGAAGGGGAAAAAAGAACCCTTTGAGAATCTAACAGACACAAAAAATAAGCCTCTGTGGATTGTTACTACATTCACGACAATTCAAGATGTGTTCTCAGGTATTTGAGATGCCACAAAGGAATTTTGTTTTCCAAAAAAAAAAAAAATGGAGTAACATTGTGATCATTGTTCTCATCCATGGTATATTTAAGTGACGGGAGATGGAATGGGCAAAGAGACGGGGATAAGATCTTGGCACATGCTAGTGCCACTGGGATCCGCCACTTTCCTACCCCAAACCACCTCCTGCCCTCCCAGCCACCCACCCAGAAACTGCCCCCTTCCTCATGCTGGGTTGTGCTCAGGACAAGGAAGCAAAGAAGACAGTGAGGAAGAGAAGTGTGTGGGCAGCAAAGATGGGGCAGATGCACCATCACAATGACAACAAGACTGGCAGGTAGGGAATGAATGAATGAATGAATGAATGAATGAAAGGCATGTTGCGTTCTTTGACCTAGCACTTTATTAATTTTTATTTATTTATTTATTTATTTATTTATTTATTTATTTATTAAATTTATACCCCGCCTTTCTGCCCAAAGGCACTTTATACCTTTTTCTCCCATGGAAACCCATGGGATTTTTTTTGGGGGGGGGGGCGGCGGTCCTCATCAAGGAATCTTCTTTTGTGACTTTGATCACAAAACCCTTGATTGCTCATTGTTTGCTCACTGATTGTTGCATCCAGCGGTGTTATGCTGCCGGAACGCTGGGCGGGACATCTGGGTGATCGACAGCCCGCCCGTCGCGTTCTGGAGCGTTACGCCGTTTGCGTAACCAATTACGCCACTTGCGTACGTTACGCAGACGGCATAATGCTGCGGAATGCGACGGGCGGGCTGTCGATCACCCAGATGTCCCGCCCAGCGTTCCGGCAGCATAACACCGCTGGTTGCATCCCTAACTGGAGGGATGGCAACTAGCTGTGGAGGCCAATTGTTTCATTAGCATGGCTCCATTTCACAGCCCAGTACTATCCACTTTGGGCGATAAAAGGGCGATAAACTCACAGCACAATCCTAAATTGCACTGGATTGGTGAGGCCGGAGGGCATGTGCCAAATCCAGTGCAATTTAGGTGCACTGGGGAGCCTCCCTGGGGCAAGGGCACATTTGTCTCCTTGGCCTAGGGAATGCTCCGGCCACTCCATGCAAGGGGTGGCCGTCCCATGCAGTTAGATGGAGAAGAAGTGAAGCCAGGGGGTGGGCTTAGCGGTGACGTAATTATACTCAAAACAATGCTGATTCCAAGCATTTCAGATTGGTTTTCGCATGATGTTTAGGACTTAATAGTTTACTCCTGAAGTAAAAACTTACCAAAATAACAACGTGTGATCGTGGAGAAATATCATCGGTAACCTAATTATGAGTTAATATGCAATTCCAAGGTTTAATTCCTCGTAATTATATTACTGAACATACCGGACGAAATGTCACTTGCTGTCTATTTAAACTCGGATTGCACTGTTTTGACAGACTTATTTTTTGAAATCTACACAACCAAAAATAAAGTGTGAACGGGAAGGAAAGAAAAAAAGGGGAGGGTGGGCAAAAATTAGCTAAGTATGTGGGAAAATTACATTAAAATCTCTCAATGTATAACACAAGTAGTTGTCAATATGAGAGTAATTCTTTTTTACTTCTAGGCTATTAAGAGTATTTTTTTAAACTTCTACACTCACCCCCACCCCACCCCCAAACAAATTCTGTTAATGTTCAGAATTTCAAAAATATTACATATTATTTTTATTTTATTTCTTCATATCTACTTCAGTTTGTGAAGGGCTGCATACTTTATGAAGTAATATTTTTCTGTAGCAACGAATCACAATGATTTTAATTACCTGTGCAAAGTAATCCCATTTTTCGTCCAGCGATTCGCGCACCCGTATGCAGAATACGCAGGCATGATTAAAGACGTTGAGATTAACTTTTACACACGGGCAGGGAGATTTTGATTCGTGACTCTGCAGCGGCAATCCTCCTTCGCGGCAATGATCTCAGTTTATACCCATGGCTTCAAGAATGTGACGTCATGTTCCCTCCAGTGATATAAGCTTCTTGACTCCATGGGTTTCCTTGGATCTGTGGCTGCTATTTAGCAGGCGGTCCCGCCCACTAGGTGGGACCCACCACCACCTAGTTCTGCCTCCTCCCTGCCCTCCCTCTTCCCAGAACCTCTACTCCCTTGCTCCAGCATCAGCACAAAAGCTGTAGATGTTTTGGGACAGGATTAGGGCGGAACAGGGGGAGGATTGGGAGGTGTTGGAGTCTGTGGAGGCCTTTTCTTCCATATCTTAACCCCTGCTCCTGGACCAAGCAGTCCTACATGACAGTGGTTCTGTTTATACTGGGACCCACTTTTTAGAATGGCACTCGTATCAGGACCAACCAGAAGTGATGTCATTAATCTGGAAGTGACGTCATAGCCGGACATGCTACCATCAAGCAGAAAGTGCTGTCAGTGTAATGTAATCACATGGCACTCCTAGAATGCAAACTGGAATTCTTGGACTGAAGCAATTGCACAACCATTAAACATTTTTGACAGAAAGCAAAATTAGGACAAAATATTATGTAAAAGCACTGAACTAAAAACAAAATTTAAAAAATCTCACTTGAAAATGCAAACTTTTTACAACACTCACAAAAGGACTATAGCAAGAGTAAGGTCTGCAGTTTCCAAGATGGCTGCTCCCAGCTTTCCATGACCCACCTGACAACAGGTCGCGACCCACCCACAGTTTGAATAACACTGCTATATGGGCTTCCTGGATTTGGTCCAGCTTTACTGCTGGCATGTATCCAAGAAGTCCCATAGAGGTGGCTGGCTAAGAGGAAATATATCAACCCAAGGAGACCTACAGCACTGGATGCAGTGCAGATGATGCACCAGTTCAGTTTAGGATCGGGCTGCCCTTCAAATTTATTCCATTGTGCTCCTGCCTTGAGAGCACGAGGGACACAGTGTTCAGTGCTTACAAGCACCTGTTTGTAATGTAGCCACAACATGAATGAGATCACATTTGGAACCTAATATTATTTTAAAACCCATGTATTAAGAGTGCAAAGAGGAGCAAGTGCTCATAAAACAAATGCTGATGAAACATGTTCTACACATCGTTAATTAACATTTTAAGCCTCAGTAAACCTTTAATAGAAAAGCCTTTGTTGAACTAATATGCAGCATTAAACAAGGCCAAAATATTGTTCTTTGCCGCAGCATCGTTTTGCATGACTAATTTGGCTAGATTTAACTCGCTGGGTTAAATTACCGGATTGCGGGGCTGAGTTTCAGTAACCATTTTTTTTTTAAACCAATCCACTTTATTTTGGAACAAGCCAAAGTCATTGCAGACTGGCAATGTCAACACCAAGGCATCTTGCCCTGCTGTGACAGGTCATATATTCATTACATGTTTGCAGATGATGTTCAAACAAAAGAATTTGCATTTGGTATGAAACATTTAACTAATGACTTCATAAGACGCCAGCACATAATTAGGAATGATGGTTGTCAAGACCTGCTCAAGGAGACTCCTGTGATGAATGTGACTCACTTGAATACCAATCATGTCGTTCAAGAACCAATGAATATTTGAGGGACTTTAGCCAGGGTTCAGTGGTTAAACTCTCCCAGAATGCTCTCTTGCTTCAGGAGTGACTATGGATGCTACAGATAGAGACAGCCAGTAATGGGATCTGGGAATGAAGTACTGGAACGCTGGGTGGGACTTGGACGGGACGTACGCATCATTGGCTGCCCATCCGTTCGGTCCGCCACCCGCCCTGGCCTCGGAGGGGTGCCGGCTCACTGGGGGGACGGGTGCTCAGATGAGCAGCGATGGGGCGCGCTACCCAGGGGTAGCCCGCGCGGCCGGAGGGCAGCCAACAGAACGGGCGGGCTGCCAATCACGCGTAAGTCCCGCCCAGCGTTCCGGTACTTCATTCCCAGATCCCATTACTGGAGACAGCGGTGTTATGCTGCCGCAACGCTGGGCGGGACATCTGGGTGATCGACAGTCCGCCCGTCGCGTTCCGGAGTGTTACGCCGTTTGCGTAACCAATTACGCTGCTTGCGTATGTTACGCAAACGGCGTAACGCTGCGGAACACGACGGGCGGGCAGTCGATCACCTGGATGTCCAGCCCAGCGTTCCGGCAGCATAACACCGCTGGATAGAGACGTATTTAGGATGCTGCGGAGAGGTCAGGCACTCCAGGCATCTGTTGCAAAAGGGCGCAGTGGGGGACAAAAGCCGGAGGGTTTTTCGGCTCGCCCACCATCCCTAAGCTTGATTGGCTCCGAAATAGTGTGGGCACAAGGGGTGACTCTCGGGGCGCAGTGACGCAGGGAGCGATGTCACTACGTTGCCTCGCCCCAGGTGCAATCAGTGCCAGTGTCAGCTCTGGCCACAGAGCACCATAGTCATGTCTGGCCCCTTTGTGTGTTGTTGGGGTAGGCAATAGTGATCCTTGGATCAGCAATCAGGGTTGGCATTTAAATACAAAGACTCCACTGAGCTCCAGCGAGTTATTTGGTTGGCGGTCTATGGGGTTAGACAGAACAGAGTATTTCTTCATCTAATGCTTTTTTTTTTTTTTAAAGATTTTATTAATTTTCAATTAAAAGACATCAAGGATAGGATAATTGACATGTGGGGTGCATGCTGTCACACAAGCTCCTAATTTAGAGGGCTTTAAAAGGGAATAGGCAAATTCCTGCAGGAGACGCCTATCAACAGCTATTAGCTATGATCAGGGCAGTATATCTCTAAATATTCAAAAATATGCTTTCTCTTGCAAGCTTTCCAAAAGCAGCTGGTGGGCCACAGTTGAAGACAAGATGCTCAACTAGATGGACTTTTTGTTGGGATACTGAAGGAAGTCCCTGGAAATTTACAGGCCTGAATGGGAAAGGCCTAACACTAGGCCGACTCAGGGGGTAAAGTGCTGAGTCATTCAGGCCTAGCAGACCAGCAGTAAAGTGCTGAGTCATTCTGACTCAGCTTCAGCCTGGGGATGAGATCATCTGATCTCTGATTGGATGCTGGGGACTATTTAACCAAGACCAGAAACACCTGTGGTTAGTTGCTGGAGATGTAAGTGTTGGAGGAGCTTTGCTGTACCTGTTTGCTGTTCTTTGCTGCAAGAAGCCTTCTTCTGAGAATATAGAAGTTCTTGCTACCCTAATCTCTGTTGTCTGAGTGATTCCTTGCCGGAGCTCTGCGACCTTGAAGCCTTTCCAAGCCTCACAGCTGTAAGCTGCTTCTACGCTATCATCACTTTTGGTTTGATTCAGCAAGCCGTTCTTATGTTTACCCGTTATCCTAATTATTTATGCAAGTGTATCTATCAGAAAATGTTAGCTTAGACCCAGAGGGCCAAACTGGCCACAGGACAGTGGCTCAAAATAAGAAAGTTCAATGCTGCTGACCTACCAAAAACATGGTTTTCTGATTGGAGTTGAAGAGGAAACAGCTAGAGCAGTGGTTCTCAAACTTTTTAGCACCAGGACCCACTGTTTAGAATGACAATCTTGTCCGTGACCCATTGGAAGTGATATCATAGCTGGAAGTGCCGTCATTGTGATGCCACAGAACCTGCTGCTTTCCTGATAATGTAACAATAAGTTGGGATATTTCTCAGTTATTTTCCAATAGCAACGTGAATCAGAAAGAAAAAGGCCTATTTACAACCCTGACACAAGCAAAACAACCACACAGCTCTTCTCTTTTCCAGTATCTTCCCATATTTCAATGATGGCTGTGCTAGGTGCTTCGTAACCCACCTGAAAATGGCCCATAACCTACTGGTGGGTCCTGACCCACAATTTGGGAACCACTGAGATAGAGGAAAAGCGGGGAAACCATAACTGCAGTGTGACCTTGCCCTGCTCTCAGATGTTGTAAAATCCAGAACTAGGCTCAGCCAATCTGGGTTTGGGTTAGTTCCTGTGAGACACTGTCCCTCTGCTGTCAGTGGAGATGTGGTGGACTTGCAATTCCTTGTTGGGGTATATAAAGATTTGATTGCTGTTAAGAACATGTCACTGAAGCAATTAACATGAATTTGGGCAAACTCCGGAAGCTAGTGGAGGACAGAGAGGCCAGGCGTGCTGTGGTCCATGGGGTCACGAGGGATCTGACACGGCTTAGTCATTGAACAACAACAAGAACATAAGAAGAGCCCTGCTAAATCAGGCCAAAGGCCCATCTAGTCCAACTTCCTGTTATCTCACAGTGGCCCACCAGATGCTTCAAGGAGCACACAAGACAACAAGATGCCTGCATCCTGTTGTCACTCACTTGTCACTCTGAAGTAGCCTACTTCTAGTAAGAAGGTTGTATGACCCATCATGGTCTATAGCGCACAATGGACTTTTCCTCCAGAAATCTGTCCAATCCCGTTTTAAAGGCACCTAGGCCAGATGCCATCACCACCTCCTGTGGCAAGGAGTTCCACAGATTACTTACCTCCTGGGTAAAACTGTATTCCCTTTTATCCGTTCTAACTCTTCCAACCCTCAATTTTAATGGATGGCCTTTGGTTCTGGTGTTGGCTGGGGGTCAGATGCATTGATGTGTGTATCTCACCTTGATGCATCCACATAAACCTCTTCTTAACTATTTCATGTACCTCTGCTGATTGAACCGGAGCAAGAGATGAAAATTCCCCAAGTGAGCAGTAAAACGTTGGAGTCTTGGCAACCCACGCCAAAAAAAATAGTTAAAAAATTGAGTGAAATGCCCATCTGAGACTTTCCTTGTAGAAATTATTGTCAGCTTGGAACTTCCCATGTCTTTTTATTAAAGCTTTTTAGCAATTAAATTGACAATGAAAACGTACCATTATTTGGGCTAATTAAATTAACCGAACTGTCGTATATCTTGCATCGGTTCAGCTGCCGGCACGGCGATGGAATTCCATCTCATCTTGAATAGCCTCCAAATCCGGAACATTTCTCTTGGTAATGCAGTGGGCAGAGGCAACCAATCACCACCCCTGACACATCCTTCGGTAATAGATCATTCTAACAATATCTGGGCTTTAAAGGTTATTATTACTGTAAATAGTGAATGAAAAGAGGGAGCTATAAAATGTGCAGATGTGTTAAAAAAAAATACTGAAGTCCCCGTACTGGAATATAATAGGACATCCCATATCCAGAAATCTCTAGAGCCATAAAATTTGTCTTCCAGAGAGGGGAGTAGACGGAGTTATAAAACATGCCAGTGTACACTGCACATTTATGGAACATAAAACATGCTCAGAATACAGAATGATGTGGTTCAAGGCATTCTGAGTAAACAAGATTTTGTGATGTTATTCTTCTAAAAAGGAGAGGGCAACACAAAGCCTGATGAAGCAGCTAAGGAATAAAATATGTTCCCTTTGCCATTTTTGGAGTCATTCCTGCAGATCTGACACATAACCTGGGATCAAAAGCCTGCTCAGAGATCCAACCTGATTTCAAGAGTTCTAAGAGCTGGTCCAAATATCCCAGTGCTTTCTCTACAAAATCAAAAGACTCCTCACACTACGATCTATTTGTGTGAACTTTTGTCATACTGTGGAAGACCACAGCGGCAACTTAAGTGAAAAGGGATTTTCATTTCCCAGCATGCCTTGCTCATGGAAGAAAAGGCTGTGATGTCCTGTGATTACGTTGTCTGAAGTTACAGTGGCAACTGTAACAGTGCAAGGGAAGTTACAGTGCAAGGGAGTGGCAACAGGATGCAGGCATCTTGTTGTCTTGTGTGCTCCCTGAGGCATCTGGTGGGCCACTGTGAGATACAGGAAGCTGGATTAGATGGCCTTAGCCAGATCCAGTGGGGCTGTTCCTATGTTCCTAGAGGATATGTCTGAAGAGAAGCGTCTGGTTCTGGTGGCTGTCAAAGAGAAAAGCTGTGGAGAATCTTGACTGGCCACCAGTATATTTACCTCAGAATTTACCTCAGAATGCCAGGTACAAGGGAGTGGCAACAGAATGCAGGCAGCCTGTTGTCTTGTGTGCTCCCTGAGGTGTCTGGTAGAACACTGCGAGATACAGGAAGCTGCAGAAGATGGACCTTGGCCTGATCCGCCAAGGCTCATCTTATGTTCTTATGTACAGTGCAGCTACCTCAGCAGAAGAGAGTGCTCCTTTGTGCTACCACAGTGAGTCATAGTTTGAAGAGAACACTTTGCCTTTCCACCTTGGGGCAGAGCCGTATTTATAATGGTACGAGAGGAGGTGTGCACAGCAGGCACTGGTTGCGGTGGGGTGCAATGGGGGGGAGAAGCATGCTTTTTGACTGCCTACCTGCCCTCCCTCGCATCCAGTATGCTCCTAAATGGAGCTATTTTTGGTGCTGGGCAGTATGGTGGCATGGCGCAGGGAGGTGAGGCAGTGGCCCTAGGGGCATGGTGATGTTACCCCGCCTGAAGTGTACTTTGAGGTGGTTATGCCTCTGCCTTGAGCCTCACAAACTTAGACGGACCAAGGACCAAACCAAGGACCGCGATGGAAGTGTTCTGGTTTGTGCCACCCACCATTGTGAGCGGCAGCACAAAGGAGTTCAGTGTTCTGCCTGACTCAGAGGCCAGGCGCATGTGTGCTGGTGCGCATGTGCATATAAAGGCAAGCTGCCAACAAGGCTTGTGCCTACTCGCCCCCACCAGGCTGGCACTGACTCTGCCTGGCATCCACAAATGCTGGCTTGGCAACTCAAAAGGTTGGGTCCCTGGATCACCATATGTGTGCTGCCCTGAGCAGTTTGGAGAGCAGTCAGGATAAAAGCTAACTAAAATGCCTGACCAGCCAATTCCAATGGCAGAGGTTTCCTTATCTGAGATCTGCTGTTTCTTGCTTGGCAAGTATAAAAAACCATTGCAGATTTTTTTTCCTTCCACCCTGCCTCCATCCTGCCTACCAAACTCTATTCTGGAAATTCCAAATTAAACATCCTTCCCCCTCCCTCCTCCTTCTGCTGTTGTGGCATTGCATTTAAACGTTCATAATTGCATTGACTGATCTGCCTCTCCATTCTGCACAACACTTTGATGCCCATCATGCTGATTGTTAGAGGAAGTGATCCAGAGCAACTGGCTTTGTTTCTATTTCAGTTACACACACACACACACCTTTTCCTGGAACGTTTGGCAGGAACACTAATGGACACAGCTGTTTCAATGAGAAGTTTGGGCTCTTTGCTGCTTGTCGTGATCACTGCGCTGAGCACACCAAGCAAAACCATTGTGCTAATGTACACAGGCTCTCCGCAGATGTATTATGGAATGGCCAAAGTGACAAATGTTGCTTCAAAGTCATTTCAGACCCAGTGAAACCACTCAGATGAAATTGACTCCAATACAAATTCCTCTGCTTAGATGGTTGTGAGTGCAATCCTAACCTGGAGTTACGTCGGTCCACTTAAGACTGCAAAGTTTGGCCGGCACAAGGGCCACCATAAAGCATGTTTGGACCCCTCTCAGAACCAGGGTGGATGGTGCACATCTGTGTGCTGGCCTCTCTGACTTCAAGAGGGGTCCAAACACACTTAATGGGGGTTCTTTATGTGGGCCAAACTTTGCTGGACTAACTGTGAGGGCCTAACTCCAAGTTAGGATTGCACACTATATGTTGGACTGCTCTGGTGGTGCATCTTGTAAATGCTGACTTGAAAAGCTTCAGTGTGCGCATGAAACAATAATTAATGGACTGTTGCATCTTATTGCCAAGGACACATCTGGTCTGACCCATGATTTCTTGCATACATTCCAAAGAAGCTACTGAAACTCATCCTCTTCTGACCTGAAAGCCCTGCCACCAATTTATGTTATTGAAATCTCACCTTTATAATTCACAACCATGTATCCGCCTAACATCAGAAATCAACGCCTAAAATTAAAACCACCATTGCAAAAGCACTATCAGATGGAAATAGAATGAGTAGGAGATAAAATGATGGAAAAGACAACAAACCAGATTATCACAATACCCGGGAGCCTGCCCTTCCAGACTGCCCCCAGGGTTTGTGGGATGATGTCCCCTCCTGGCCACCAGCAACCTCCAGTGGCCCAGGAGGCATTACCTTAGCCCAACCAGTAGTGCAGCACAGCGTCTAGACTGGATTCAGCGAACCCCCGCTCCCAGCACATGAGGCACACCATGGAGTAAAATATAATGATTTATTAAAACTGCAGGTTCCAGCATAGAGGCTTAATAAGGCCTTTCAAAGCAGGACAAAGCATGGCATAACTACATGATGCTTAATGCAAAATAAGAAAACACCTATCTCCTAGTCTAATTACATTCTACCTATTACTCACCCATCAGAGGACAGAACCAGGTGTGATGAGGGCAAGATGGTCACTCCTCACAAGACTCAAAAGTCTGTCTTCGTGCTTACTTTCCCCCCGCGCTTTCCCAGCCCCCCTTGTCAGCCAGAGGCAAAACAGCTCCTGGTACGGAGAAGATGTCCTTGGGAGGTTTTCCTGCTAGAGGCCCCTCTATCTCGCTCCGGCCGTTGAGCCAGACACAACAGCCTCAAAGGGAAAACTTTCTCACCGCCAGGGTCCCAGAGGGGGGTGGGGAAAGACAGGCACGGGCCTTAAAATGGAGCCGAGCCAGGCGTGCTTCCCTGCTGTTCTGAGACTTTTGAAAGCAACACCGAGGGCCAGCAAAAATCAAGGAACAAGTCACAGAGCACAATCTTGGATTGGCGAGGCCGGTAGGCCTGCACCAAATCTAGCAAACTATAGGTGCGCTGGGGATCCTCCCGGGGGCTAGGGCACATTCATTCTGGCTTTTGTTGAACATTTTTGTCATTCTTGGAAAAAAATTATTTCCTGTTTGATGATTTTTTTTTTTTTGGAGGGGGGGTTACTATTTGAGAAAACATGTTCATTTATATTGTTTTCCTCTCAATTGCCCTCTATGATTATTCATGATGAGCTGATGTAACCAAATCCACCTGGCTACACAGTGTTGGGCCATCATCCCATTCACGGCACAGTTTCTGACCAGGCAGGATCACGTATGACTGATCCAGGAAGGGGTGAACAAAAGCAACTGGGAAAACATTTGCGTCAAACCGAACTCGTTTAATATCTTTACAAGATCCTTCTGCAAATAATTCAGCCCCATCCCAATGGCAGTGTTGATTCTGAAACTTGAAACTTGGGGTGCAATCCTAACCTGGAGTTAGGCCTGCACAGTTGGGCCAGCAAAGTTTGGCTGGCACCAGGGCCACTGTAAAGTGCATTTGGACCACTCTCTGAATCTGGGAGAATGGCGCATGTTTGTGTGCTGGCTTCTCTGACTCGAAGAGTGGTCCAAACATATTTTATAATGTCCCTTGTGCCGGCCAAACTTTGCTGGCCTAACTGTGCCAGCCTAACTCCTAACAATCTAATTTAGGATTGTGCTCTTGGAATAAGTCCGTGCAGCTGTCTGTCTTCTCTAAGAAAGGGATCAGTTTGTACACATTTGTCTCCGTGCAAGTCTGCTCTGATCACAAGCCCTGAGAAGATCCTGCATAGCCCAGAAGTTATTACATAACGTACAGTATGTGACCATCTGTCCAGAGATGCAGCTTCCTTTTTCATTATGTCCTCATTCTTGCAGTAAGGAGAATCTTACTGGGATTGTTTGAAGTGATGGACGCTGATGATTTTGTACCCAAAAGTAATCACATTTAGCAGGAGAAAAAGCACAGGACACATTCCCAAAAGAGAATTAGACAGTGACCAAAAAGCCTGTTACTGCAACGAGACATTTGCTCTTCTGCCACTCCTGTGCCTTGGATCCCTCGGATCCCTTCCTCCTAGATAAGTTGTGCATTTTATTAAAATTAACTTTGTGTGTTTAAGGACTAATTTGAGGGCTAATTTCCCCAGAGACTCCAATTATCCTTTTAGTTATTTACTTATTTATTGGATCACTATTAGGGTGATGAGAAAAGAATGACACACTCTTCCTCTGGTGAACAGTGAGTGGCTCAGAGCAGTGACCTCTAAGCAATTCTTGTTTAGGGAGACTAAGGGCCCAATATGGTGGGCTTTAGCGCAGGCAGTGAAATTAAAAGACGTTTACTTCTATGGAGAACCTAGAAACTTAATCAAAAGCCGATACATCACCCTGCCAACAAAGGTTTGCATAGTCAAAGCGATGGTTTTCCCAGTAGCAATGTATGGCTGTGAGAGCTGGACCATAAGAAAGGCAGAGCGCCGAAGAATAGATGCTTTTGAATTAAGGTGTTGGAGAAGACTATTGAGAGTCCTCTGGACTGCAAGGAGATCCAATCGGTCAATCCTCCAGGAAGTCAAGCCTGATTGCTCCCTGGAAGGACAAATCCTGAAGCTGAAGCTCAAGTACTTTGGCCACCTGATGAGAAGAGTGGACTCTTTAGAAAAGACCCTCATGCTGGGAAAGATGGAAGGCCAAAGGAGAAGGGGGCGGCAGAGGATGAGATGGTTAGACAGTGTCACCGAAGCGATGAACATGAAATTGGGTGAACTCCGGAAGCTAGTGGAGGACAGGGAGGCCTGGCGTGCTGTGGTCCATGGGGTCGCGAAGAGTCGGACACGACTTAGCGACTGAACAACAACAACAACAGAAGAGGAAGTGCAGGGAGGAGCTCCAGGATTCGAGATGCTCTATTCCACCTCTCCTCTCTCCTCTCCTTAGCGACTGAACAACAAGCGCAGGCAGTACAGCCTGCGTTCCTGTAGCAAATGTTACTGTAAGGCACCTCCAGTGCCAGCGGTAAGCTGTTACTGTCAGCAGCAGGTTAAGGCCAGCCCAACTCTGGCCCCGCACTGCCTGGAGGCATCAACACAAGCCAATGAACGGTAAGTGCATTGGTTGCAGCATTGTACACCTTTCCAGCGGGGCGAGATGGTGCCCCTGGGTGGGGGGGCAGAGCAGGTGGGACTGGAATCCCAACATCCATGTCGGGCCACATGGCCCAATACAGAGGCCCTCCCCTCTGCGCCAGGAAAATAGATGATGCAGAGATGAGGAGACTCATTGCCTGTCCTCTGCCCATTGCCTGTCCTCTGCCCATTGCCTGTCCCCTCTGCCCATTGCCTGTTACCATGGGCAGAGGCAGATCTAAGGGAGGGCAAAGCTCTAAGTTTTGCAAGAAGCCTTACCTTGCAGTGGAAATCACTCCTCTCCTGCACCGTTTTAGCCAATCCTCACAGGGAAAAGCAACATCTTGGCGTTGCTTACTGGCTGCAGCAGCAAGGAAGAGGAGGGATGTACACTTAGAGCTTTGCCCTCCCTGTAGATCCGCCTCTGACCATGGGTAAGGGAATGAATGTCCCCTTCCTCTGAGGAGCCTCCGGCGCCTGCCTGGTAGGATGCAGCAGTAGCCACTTGGCTACCGCTGCTCACATGGGCCAACGGGCAGCTCAGGATTGGTTGCCCCTTGCCTTCCCTGCTTATTCAAGGCTTATTCAAGGCTGCTCCTCTGTAGCTCTGCTGAGTGACACGGCTAATTTCTTCTTTCAAAAGAATGCCAAGAGGAAATTCAGCTTGCTTGTGTTAGAAAACTGGCTGAAACACACTTATCGCCGGATGGCTGCAGCATCTTGTGGCACACGTGTGAATGAGCCATCCCAAGAAGGAACGTGACCGCAGCTCGAGAGTGAGGTGTTTGCTAGAGAGGTACAGCTTGGCCAAAAGGCTTTGACCACAACAGCACAGGAGAACGTATAAGTGCATTCCGGGTTCCTGTACTAGACTGTGCTGGAACCGGCAGGCAGGTGGGCCAAGGCTGTATCCAGAGCAGTATAAGCAGTGATGTCATGCAGGGGGAATGCGGAGGAACTCAGTTCCACTAGTTAAAATTAGGGCTGACTCCGCCCACTTCACTCTCCCTCCTCCCCCCTTCCAATTCCTCTGCAAAGAGCTTCTTGGTTGGCCGGCACTCAGAGGGTTAAAGGGAGCGACTCCGGATTCCTAGGGGGGCGAAGGCAGTGATGTCATTCAGGGGGAACGGACCAGAATGGGCATTCTGGATCCTAACGGGCTCCGTGGCTGGTTCCGGGTTCCCGACAAGTGCCAATCAAAAGTGAGTTCCTGTTCCTAAATCATTTGAATGACACCACTGAGTATAAGGGAGGCTGGAGCCTCCCTGGTGCAAGGGGAGGCGCTAGCTTCCCCTCTGGGCTCCTCAGATCTGTGCCTGCTAAACAGCAGGTGCAGTTCCAAGGAGGCTGCGCGGCCCAAATTGGGGCTACACGGCCTGGGGATAAGGCTTAGGATCTGGCCATAAGGCCGAATCCCAAGCCCCCCCCTTCCCCCAGGTCGGCATGCCTGCCAGCCCGCCCTACTCCCACCCAGAAACCCCCAACTCACCCACTCCCACCCGCCTCAACATGCCTCTAAGCCAGTCTGCCTCGGCTGGCGCAGAGGACGTGCAGCACAGGTGCTCCGAAGTCGGCAGTGCAGGCAGCACCGGTCTCAGAGTGTTAGCACTAACTCAGGAGTGCCTCTTGGCACCCCCGTGTCATCGCTAATGACGTGGCGCTAATGCAATGATGTTGGATCAGTGCAGCGATGGAATCTACAAATGAACAAGGGGAACGCTGGGCGGGACTTACCCGGGGCTTCCGTGTGATTGGCTGCCCGTCTGTAGCGTTGCGCAGCTGTCCTGGCCTGGGGGGGCTGCCCCCGGTTAGCGCATCCCACCCCCCACCCCGCGCTGCTCGCCCAGGCACCCAGCACGACCCTCACCTGTCCCCCATGGCGAGCAGGAGCCCCCCCCAGGCCAGGGCAGCCGCGGAACGCTATGGACGGGCTGCCACTCAAGCGGAAGTCCCGCCTACGTCCCGCCCAGCGTTCCCCTTGTTCATTTGTAGATCCCATCGCTGGGTCGGTGATGCACCATCTATAGGATGGCGCTGTCAATGTTTCACCCTGTAGTTGTGTTAAAAAGCCTAAATTCCAGGACATATAGACTGGTCATGATTGAAACCGCAGCAGCAAAGAAGGTGTTCTGTATTTACAACTTTCCCTTTCTTCTGCAGTCCTGATGAATGGGTCAATGGAAGCTTCCCTCTCAGGGCTAACAGCAGCTTGAGGCTGCAATCCTGTGCACCTGTTCCTGAGAGTAAGCCCCACTGAAGACAATGGAACTTAATTCTGAGAAGACAAGCATAGTATTGTGCTCTCACAGAGCCTTTTTGCTGAGATACAGCACAAGAGAAAAGGGCTGAATACCTGCTCCCGCATGTGCAATGGGATGGGACCAATCCTGATCCCTTGACTGCTTTATAAATGTACACAAACACCCAGGGCCAAACTATGCATTGTATGAAACATGTAGTTTGATGTGTCACAGACGGCTGCCTAACAAAACTCCAGCGGACGTTTCCAAGCATTCCTTGAATATGTGGAGGCGAAGCAGAAGCCACACTCTGTGCCAAAGCATGCAGAGCCATGAGCCTGGGTGTGTCCCCCCCCCCCAATTCAAAGCTTGTCTGCACACATGGCGCTGAATGCAGAGAGTGTTTCTGCCCGATTTAGAACCTGGCTGGGATTTGCATCTCTGCATCTCCTTCGTACCCGCAGAGCAGTGTGCACTGCAGTGCATGTGGCTGCCAAGGTTATAAGTGAGCAGGATGCAAATAGAATCACTTTTGAGCCATAAAACACATTTGTTTCTGCGCCTAAAAGCTAGAAATGAAACATTTATGGAGGCGCTTCATTTGTAACTGTACACTTAAAATAATAGCAGGCACATATCATAGCTAAGCATAACTTACACTTCAGACAGTCTCTGTCACAGGCTTAGGCTCTGTGAATGCTTGACTGAGAGGTGACTGTGCTTGAGTAAAAGCACAGCTTAGGGCGCAGTTGTAACCTGGTGTTGCACCAGTGCAGCACTCTTGCGCCGGGCCAGGGTTGTTGCAAACATGCCATAAGGCGCATCTGCGCCATGGAATTGGTTGCTGGGTCGGCGCAAGCAGCAATGCTAGTGCATGGACACCACTGCACCCATCAGCTGCGATAGTCAAGCACTGGCGTAGCTCTGCTGGTGCACAGTCGCGCCAAGTGCATGCCAGAGGTGTAATGGGGCAGTGCAGCGGGCAGAGGCGGACACGTTCGCTGAGGTCATCAGAGAGGGCTCTTCTTAGGATTCCACCACCGTCTGAAGCCAGGGGGATGGTGGCAAGAAATAGGGCCTTCTCATAATCCCGGGCTGCCCGTTGCGCTGATGGTATATCATACTGTCAGCATACATGCAGTCGGTACCACTCCTTTTCACTGGAGGTGGTGGTAGCATCTGGCCTTAGCTGCCTTTAAAAGGGACAGATTCATGGAGGAAAAATCCATTGCAGGCTACAGGCTATGATGGGTACGTGCAACCTCCTGGTTTTAGATGTAGGTTTCCTCAAGCCAGATGCTAAGGAGAAGCAGCAGGATGCAGACATCTTGTTGTCTTGTGTGCTCCATGTGGCATCTGGTGGACTACAGTGAGATACAGGAAGCTGGACTAGAGGGGCCTTTGGCCTGATCCAGCAGGGCTCTTCTTATGTTATGTTAAAAGTAAGCAGGTGATGGAGCAGAGTGGAGGTGCATTAGAGCACCACATTTGCATGACATTCTTTGGCAAAGGAGTAGCCACATTTCCATAGAAATCTGTGGCCAAATCTCTCTAGCATTGGTTTCCAGACCGGAAAAAAAAACCCTGCACATAGACACCTATATAATGGTATTAGAATTAAAAAAGCAACCCAGAGAACTGGGAAGCTGAGGATAGCATTTTCCATTATGTAGGCCATTATGTAGTGACCCATTTTGACAAAGGAGGAAGGAGAGGGGGAATCCAGCATCTGCAAATACTATAATCATGAAAAAGGTAGTATTTGCCAACCCTCGCTAAATGCATTGACTTTGTGGTTGCTGTTATGGAGGTTGCTCAGCAGGTGCCAATGGGGCACACTGCATGTGTTCTGCAAGAAGCCTTTTCATGCTATTCTGCTCATTGCATAATTCTGCTACTAACCCTCTTCAATAGTTGCAGGTTTTTGTTGACTAGGCAAAGACTTTAACCAACAAATCTTCCACCTAAGTGATAAGTGACAAGCACTTCGCAAAACTCCAAGGTTATGAGCAAATCACACTATCCATGAATATTAAGCCTAATCGGGGCGGGGGGGGAGAGAATTTTATTTTTCACATTTTTATACCGCCCTTCCTCCATGGAGTTCAGGGTAGTGTACTTAGTTCCTCCCTTCCTTTTGCCCTCACAACAATCCTGCGAGAGAATGACTGGCCCAAAGTCATCCAGGAATTTCCTGGCTGAGCAGGGATTATGAACCGGGATCTTTCAGGTCTAAGTCCAATTCCCAAACCACCACACCATCCTGGCTCTCTCTGTGAGACTTGAAGTTTCACAGAATGCTGCAAGTCAGTAGAACAAATTGAAGCTGCAGAGATTTATTGAGGATAATACTAGGTTTGTAATTCATTCTGAGGACAAAAGATCCGGTGGATAAAGAGCCAATGAACCAGAGAAATGCTTCTAGAAGTCTTCCCAGCCAAGATCTCCAGCAAGTCTTTAGAACAGTGGTTTTCAAACTTTTTAGACTGGGACCCACTTATTAGAATGGCACTTGTGTTGGAACCCAGTGGAAGTGATGTCATAGCCAGACGTGACATCATCAAGCAGGAAGTGCCCTCAGTGTGACATAATCAAATGACACTCCTAGTATGCAAACTGGCATTCTTGAACTGAAGAAATTGCACACCCATGAAACATCTCTGACAGAAAGCAAGATTAGGACAAACTATTACATAAAAGCACTGAGCTAAAAACAATTTTTTAAAAAATTCAGTTGAAAATTGAAACTGTTAACACTCACAAAAGGAATATAGCAAGAGGAAAGGTCAGCAGTTTCCAAGATGGCTGCTCCCAGCATTCCGTGACCCACAGTTTGAATAACACTGTTTTAGTCTACTCCCAGGAACTAAAGAACCAACATCTAGCTCCTAAGGGGTTAATTATGTATTTTGCATTTACTTTTTTTCCTATTTATTTATATCCCAAAGTTACCCCTGATGAGGCCCAGGGTGCAATCCTAACTTGGCCAGCAAAGTTTGGCCGGCACAAGGGACACCATAAAGTATGTTCAGACCACTCTCAGAGTCAGAGAGGCCAGCCCAATGATGCTTTGAGATATTTATGCTACCCTGAATGTCATCCAGGGCACAATTCTAACCTGGAGTTACAGCAGGCCGACATAGTTAGGCCAGCAAAGTTGGGCTGGCACAAAGATGACCATAAAGCGTGTTTGGACCTCTCTCGGAGTCAGGGGGGATGTGTGCTGGCCTCTCTGACTCCTAGAGTGGTCCGAACATACTTTACAATGGTTCTTGTACCAGCCCAACTTTGCTGGCACTGGGAAGTCGGCAAGGGGCAATCAGATCCTCTAACAGAAACCAAGGACAGCACTTATGACCAGGGTTCCCATTCCTGATCAGCCAAAGCAACTCTTCAAATCCCAGCCTATGGAGAGAAGACTTCCATTACAGCAGGCAAATAGAACGTTGCATGGCGTAAAACATCTTCTCCCACTCACATGTGCCAATTGAATTCTGGAAGCCAAAGACAAGCTGAGCAGCTGTTTGTCCCCGCTTGGCACTTTAGAACCTGCCCATGTTACAGCTTGGATGTTCTTTTCTTTAATCACTTGCTGAAAAGAATCAACCTTGATTGGCGCTTGTGCTATCGAAATGCCTGAGTGTACTGAGAAAGCATCCATTAACACCTACCGTTGAACGCTGAAGTTGTCCGAGCTCAAAGACGCAATGCTGCGAACATTACTGAACTTAAAGAAATCAAACGATGCTGGAGCATGCAGTGCCGGCAGGGTGCCTGCATAAGTAGCTGTGGTTTACCCACAGCAGTGTAACCTTTGGAGACGGCCAGATACAAGCTTTGACCACCTTCCCTTTGAAATCCTCCACAAAATCTTCATCCCTTTAAAGTCACCTGCATGCTGCATTCAGCTATTTTTAGAAAATAAGAAGCTTTCAGGTTGAACGTGCAGAATATTGAAAGAGAATTGTGCTTTTCAAGTGTACGATATTTGGCTGATGTTTGGCTATAATACACTTATGTGTTTTAGAGAGCAAGCCTAACTTGGAGTTAGGCTGGCACAGTTAGCCCAGCAAAGTTTGGCCAGCACAAGGGACACTGTAAAGCATGTTTGGTCCACTCTCGGAGTCAGGGAGGCCAGCACACAGATGTGAGCCATCCTCCGTGTCTCCAAGAGTGGTCCAAAAGCGCTTTACAGTGGCCCTTGTGCTGGCCAAACTTCGCTGGCCTAACTCTAGGTCAGGATTGCGCCCTCAAACCCATTTTCCCCTGTTTGTTGTTGGGCATAGATCTTATTTTTGTTCCTTCTTGTGATAACCCTCAGTGATAAAAGTCCTCACCAGCAAAATTTGAGGATGGTGGTGGGGGAGTGAAAGCCTCCCAAAATTGACCCCAGGCTGCCTATTTTTTGGCCACCAACTGTATGCTTTGATGCTTCTCCCGACAATTTTTCTCCCCTCAAGTCACCTTACTCCAGTTGCTACATGCTGACATTGTTGAAGTGAAGGGACTGGTGGGCAAAAATTGGCACACCTGGGGTGGAGCTCTGTTTTGAGTGAGCCTGTAAGTTTGAGATCCACGCCCTGCATTAGCCAGCCGGGGTAAGTTTGCACCTGGCTTGTCCAGATAAGCCAGGAAGTACGGGGTTAATATCCCAGAACTCCTGCAGCAGGAACACAGCTGCAGGCTGATGAGGGCGCTGGCTAGGAAGGGTGATTAGCACAGGTACAGATGGGTGTGGCTGATGAATTAAAGTGGCACGGGGGTGGGAGAGGGTGTGGGGCCCAATCCTATCCAACATTCCTGCACCAATGCAGCCACAATACATCAACACGGTAAGGGAACACATGTTACCTTGAGGCATCTCCACGACTTCCCCACCACTACAGAATGCAGCACACACCCCATTGGGATGGCAAATATCAGGGCTGGAAAATGGGATAGGATTTGGCCTTGGGAGAGTGTTTTGGAGGTGGGTCGGGGCATTTTTGGAGAGGGGAGGGCAGAATGGGAGCCGGATTGTGCCCAAAGGCGATGGGATTGATGGCAGCAGCCTATGCCGTATCCTAATCCCCGTGCCCAGGCTTGGCAGCCTTACATGGGCCACTTGGATTTGCACCAGGTAAATAGCTGGCACAGATCCAAGTAGCCCTATAGAACAGGCTGGGGCTTGACATGAGGTAAGGGTAAAAGTATCTTCTTACTCCAAGATGATCTCCAGCCTGCTCCCATCCTGCCCTTGATGCAGCACAGGCCATTATGGCCTGGCTGTACCGGAACAGTTTAGGATTACATCACGCAATTTTATACTCACTTCCCTGGAAGTAAGTCCTATGGAACACAGTGGAACTTACTTCTAAGTAGGCATGCACAGGATTACACTGTTTTCAGGGTGGGCTCTATGACAAATATCTCTGCTTCACCTGAACCTCTACGCTAAACACAGACATAGCTCTAAATTGCAGTATGGAATTCAGCTAGGAAACTGTTGGCAGTCACTTTGGAATATGCATTTTCGTCTGTGCTGTAAATCTACAGCAAGCACGTTCCTCCCCCACCCCAAGATGCTGCTTAATTTTGGCATGCTGTGCTTACTATATAGTCCCAGCATTTATTTAGTCGTGATCGGTTAATAAAGGATAATGAGATGCCATATCGTGTCAAGACAATTTACAAGCAAGCATCTATGGAAGGTTTGTGAACACAAAGAAGCCAGTTGCAGCAACAAAAACACAGCCATTTTTTTTATCTCTGGCTTGACTCCCAGCTGCATGGAAAATGCAATTGAAAAATTATGGAAAGCCGCAGGATTGGAACATGGTGAACAGGCTGTCTCAGGCAGCTGATGAACTGATCTCTCTGTCCAACAAATCAACAACATTTGCTACTGCTTACCTCAAGCAAATAGAAAGGCATTTTCATGTCGTCATCCCTGGCAAACTGGCTAATGTGTCGTTCCAGCCTTCATAACAACTCTAGGTCTAACTGTATTGTTTGATCTCATGATGCTCATGTGTCAACACTTGGCACTGCAGCTTTCAAAGGGATGTGTGAACTAGGACAATGGTTCTCAAACTTTCTAGCATGAGGACCCAGGTTTTAGAATGGCACTTGTGTTGGGACCCACCAGAAGTGATGTCATTAACATGGAGGTGATGTCATAGCTGGAAGTGACATAATCAAGCAGGAAGGGCCGTCACTGTGACGTAATCAAATGACACTCCTGGAATGCAAAGTGGCATTCTTGGACTGCAGCAATTGCACAACCATGGAACACCCCTGACAGAAAGCAAGATGAGGGCAAAATATGTCAAAACTCAGGACTAAAAACGAAATTTAAAAACCCTCACTTGACAATTCAATGTTAACACTCACAAAAATAATATAGCGAGAGTAAGGTCTGCAGCTTCCAAGATGGCTGCTCCCAGCTTTCCACAACTCACCTGACATCAGGTGACCAAGTAAATCTCGACCCACACTCTGAACTAGGGGGTTGAGCAGTGGTGTCATTCAGATGATTTAGGAACAGGAACTCACTTTTGATTGGCAGTTGTCGGGAACCCGGAACCAGCCACGGAGCCTGTTAGGATCCACAACGCCGGTTCTGGTCCGTTCCCCCTGAATGACATCACTGCCTTCGCCCCCCTAGGAATCTGGAGTCACTCCCTTTAACCCTCTGAGTGCCGGCCAACCAAGAAGAAAAGCTCTTTGCAGAGGAATTGGGAAGGGGGAGGAGGGAGAGTGAAGTGGGCGGAGTCAGCCCTAATTTTAACTAGTGGAACTGAGTTCCCCCTCATTCCCCCTGCATGACATCACTGGGGTTGAACCATTGGCCAATATCAGAGGTTTGTCAGGCCATACACTGGCTGAAGGCCCAGACCTCCCTGAGGATCCACCTGCTGACCAGAATTTTAACACAGATGGAGAAGGAGAAGGACTGCTACAGGTGCTGCTTCCCTCCCCCATTGACCCATTGGTCTGGGAACACTTGCCAGGTAATGGGATTGAAAAGCAGCAGCCACAACAGGAGAAGGTCTCCTTTGAGCTGCTGCTGCTGCAGTGGCAGAGTGTCTCCTTGGGGGAGGGAAGGAGCACACATGAGGGGAAGTCTCGTCACAGGGCCCCCAAAAGTCTGACACCAAAGTTGAAGTCAGGTGGTCTTCAATGAAGGAATTGAGGAAAATTAATTAGCAATGCGACTGAAGTTTGTAATTACCTGGTCCAGTGTGCACATTTGTTCAGCTTCCAATGGCTGCGTACAAATGGAGCAGAATGGCTTCTCCAGCTCAGAACGGCAGTGGGCTCCTGTCCACGTGTGGTCACTGTTCAGCAGGGCAGGTGCCCCAGACCAGCTGCTGTGACCACACAGAGGCTCTTCAATGTGAATGGCCTCAAAGGCACTCATTTTGCATCCTGTCAATGCTGGGCTGGATCCTAACTTTGCACTCTGTGAATGGAAGCAGCTTCCATCCATGCCAACCAGCCAAGCAAGCAACTTTCTCATTGGCTGATTCTCCCTTTGGATTAGTCAGTCCCCTTGATTGTTCCTGAAATCATTTTATTCTTTCCCTTTATCAAGCTCTAAAACCCACTTTTGCAATTGGGGTTGTTGGTTTGCAAGGGAGATGTAGCTGGATTTCCAAGTGACTCTCCACTATGGCTGGTGCTGCAGAGTGGTCACGAGTCAGGGGACACCAGACTTTGACTGTGCATGCCCACCACACCACCCACCCACAAGCAGTATCATTAGGAGCCAGAAACAAGCTTATTACTTTACATACCCCTTTTCTGCCACGCTGGAATGCCTGGAATGCCCAGGTAGTCTCTTATCCAAGCATCGGCTAGTTCGGACCTCCATGGCTTTAACAAGATGGCTGGCTTACATGCCTTAAGACCAGACCCTGGGGCAAGGAAGTGAAATTCCCCCTCCCAAACGCTCACTGAGGGCCCAATCCTATTCACCTTTTCAGTGCTGATGCAGACCTAAGGTAAGGGAACAGGTGGGCCCGATCCTATGGTCGTTTTCACATGCAATAATTCAGTATCACCAGCTAAAAGTGTTGCAAACGTGCCATAAAGTGCATTTGCAGCACCGGGCTCCACCACCTGTGCTGGGCATCATAAACTGAGTTTGTGGCATTGCCAAGGGTTCTGCCACCTGTGCTAGGCCCAGTGTCACTGCCACTGAACTTCTGGGCCCTGGAGCTGCTGCTGAGCCACAGACTGCAGTAAGTGTTACCTGCTAGTGTGGGTTAGGGAGGAGGGCATAGGGAAGGTGGGACTGGTGGGGGGGGAGGGGAAGAAGCCCTGGGTTGGGTGTGGGATTAGCAGGAGGAAACTGGAGTAGCCCCATTGCAGGGCTTGTGGCTTTCCTTAGGGAGGGGGGCAAATGAGATCCTGGGGGCTGCTGTGGCTACCACAGGAAGCAGCAGTGCCTGTTTTGGTCCTACAGGAACCCATGAGCTCAGGATCAGGCTCAAATAATAATAATAATAATAATAATAATAATAATAATAATAATAATAATACTTGTATTTATATACCACCTTTCTTAGGTCACCAGATTTCTCTAATGACTATAACTCAAGGCGGTTTACATAGGCAGACTTTATTCAGAAACCTGAAGGTTTTTACAATTTTTACAGTATCTATCTTAATGTTCTATCTTTCAAGAACTACACACAAACAGATGGATCTTTCTGGATTTAGTCCTTCTTTCTGGCCACCTGTTTGTCTTCTTGCTGGCTGATAAGCGGCTTCTCTGCTCCCACTAGAGAAGCGGCTGTCTCGGCACAACTCCCCCTCTCACAAGGCAGCTGGAGACAGCTCAGCTGTTAATCAGTCGCAATTTACAGGTCTGCCGCTCACAGAGACTTCCAGTAGTCTCGAACTGGCGACCTTCAGAACTTCAGCTCTTATCTTCAGGCATTAACCCTCTCGACTAAATCTTCTGCCCTAAATGTGCCCTTACCTTGAGGAGGCCTCCATGGCTGCCCCCTCCCCAGAGGCGTTTCTACAGGGATGGCAAAGCTCTAAGTTTTGCAAGAAGCCTTACCCTGTCATGTAAATCCCTCCTCTCCCTTGCTGCTGTAGCCAGTAAGCAACGCCAAGATTGGCTAAAACGGTGCAGGAGAGGAGTGATTTCCACTGCAAGGTAAGGCTTCTTGCAAAACTTAGAGCTTTGCCATCCCTGTAGAAACGCCACTGCCCCTCCCCACCCCGGCATGCAGCACCAATCCCACTGGCACAGCTGCAACGGTGTTGGAAAGTTGGAAGGATTGGGCTCTAAGAAAGCTCTTAAACTCCTGGCCTAGCCCAAATACAATCAAGGGGAGCTTGCCCATCACAAGAATTAATCCGCAGGAGTAAAGACATTTACATTTTCAACACTGAGTCTGCAAGAATTTTAACAGCTTCCAGAACCTGTCCTTGTTTTAACCCTCTCGACTAAATCTTCTGCCCTAAATGTGCCCTTACCTTGAGGAGGCCCAATGTCACAAGTGTTTATCTAACCAAGGGTAATTAATACATCTATAATCACTTCTCCTGGCACCTAGATGCTATGACTTTAGCCCTCTAAGCTAAAATAAAGAATCACCCAGCATTCGACAATCAATGTTTGGAATATTGAACACTGAGTTGCCAAAAGGGTTGGGAGGCAACTCAAGGGCCTCTGCCTTTCTGGTGTTGTTACTAGCTATAATTGGCTTCCTGATTTTTTTTCCACACCACTGCAACCTTTATCCTCCCCCCCCCCCAGCAGTGGGGGAAATGCAGTGGCAATAATATGTTGTCTAGGTTGAAGATAGCCCCTACTTTTGGGAGGAAACATTTCCCATTGCCCTGAGACATTTCCCAAGCCAAGCAGATCACCATGGTCAATTGTATTGAAAACTCCCAAGTGGTCCAGGAAAATCCACAGGGTCACACTATCACTGCCTATCCCTTGATGCAAATCATCCACCCAGATACCCAAGGCAGTTTCCAACCCCAAACCTGAAATCCTAAGCTGTGCTGGAGCAGGCTGGCCAACAGGGCAAGAGCACGTTTGCGCCAGCGGCCCCAAAGGGCTCCTTGGATCTGTGCCTGCTGTTTAGCAGGCGTAGAGCCGAGGATGCCGCACAGCCCGAATCAGGGCCACGAGGCTTGGGGACAGGGGCTTGGATGCGGCCTAATGGCTGCATCCCAACGCCACTCCCTCCCCGACCTGGCATGCCTCCCAGCCTGCCCACCCACCCCTGCCTGGAAACACCCTCCCTCTCACCCAGAAATGCCCCTGCACCAGCCAAACTCAGCTGGTACAGGAGTGTCACAACGCCAGCTTTGGCCAGCTTTGCTGGGCTGGCACTGCTGGCGGTGCTCCTGCACCAGTGCTTTGTGCGCAGGGCCAATACAAGCAGCTTGCATCGGCCCAAGGGCTCTCTGAAATACCTCCAGATAATCTCATCCAGGAAGGCTGGAGCTGGGACGGCATCATGTGCTTGAGCCAGGGTGGCTTGGTTGATGTTTTCCATTAGAGTTAGTCGAGAGGGTTAATGCCTCCGTTTGCCTGAAGATAAGAGCTGAAGATCTGAAAGTCGCCAGTTCGGGACAGCCGGAAGTCTCTGTGAGCGGCAGACCTCGTTAATTGCGACTGATTAACAGCTGAGCTTCGGCTGCCTTGTGTGAGGGGGAGTTGTGCCGAAGTTCAGCCGCTTCTCTGGTGGGAGCAGGGAAGCCATTTATCAGCCAGCAAGAAGACATACGGGTGGCCAGAAAGAAGGACTAAATCCAGAAAGATCCATCTGTATATGTGTAGTTCTTGAAAGATAGAACATTTCTGTATAAATTGTAAAAACTTTCGGGTTTCTGAATAAAGTCTGCCCATGTAAACCGCCTTGAGTTATAGTCATTAGAGAAATCTGGTGACCTAAGAAAGGCGGTATATAAATCCAAACATTATTATTATTATTATTATTATTATTATTATTATTATTATTATTATTATTATTAATATTAATATTAATATTAATATTAATATTAATATTATTATGGCTGTTCTTCGTAAGAAGATGGGGAAGGCATGAAGCATCTGGCTGTATTTCAGGCGGGGATAAGCTAATGCCCTGTGGCTTCACTTCTGTTGTTGCCCAGACCTAGAAGGACTCTCTTGGGTCATCAAGGCCAACTGTGGCTGTTTCGTAGAAACGGCTCCAAAATCTGGTGACAAAGAGACCAATTTACAGGTCATCAGCCAGGAAACTGATATTGCACTTGTTGCCATGGCAACACCTGCTTAGCTTTTTGTGACAACAAAACAGGAATGGATTTCTGTTATTAGGGTTCAAAGGCCCTGAGAATTCAAAACTAGTGACTCAACTCATGCCCTACGAATGTCAACAAAAATCCCTTGTGTCTCTTCCCTCTGTTTTCTTTCTTTCTTCTTGCCATGCAACAAGGGATCTGTGTTTAAGAGTGCAATCCTACCCTGGAGTTTGGCCCGACACACTTCCTTCTGTCTTCAATGCAGGGTTATAAAAAAAAGAAAGATGTTCTTTCAATTCCAGTTGTGTAGGGAGGAGGGAGGGGAAAGAGAGATAAAGCCCTGGGACATGTTTAAATGGACTGATCTAGCTAGCCTCTGTCATCTATCAAATCAGCACGATTCATTTCGATATGTATATATCACTCCAAGCTCAGCCTGTGGTTCATAAATGAGTTTTATGAGGACTGTCAAATGCTGTGGCATGAACGACTAACAACAGGGCACTGTCCTTGAGAATACAGCTCAGAACTACAAGATCCTCCTCCTCCCCGCCAAAAAAATAAAAAAAAATCAATTCAAACTATGAAAGCATTCAGTGTCCTTCAAGGCACAGCCCTGTTCCTACCGAAATCAACAGAAGGGTATCAAAAAGAGAATGGATGTCCTCATCTTTGATGTTTGAACTTACTGGCTCATCTCTTCTAAACTGGCTCATCCCTTTGAAAGAGTTCCTTCTTCTATCTGAGATGTTAAGAGTCTTAGGTTGCAATCCTGTAAACCAGTGTTATTCAGATTGTGATTCGGGACCCACTTGGTGGGTCGCAGCCTGATGTCAGGTTGCAGAAAGCTGGGAGCAGCCATCTTTGAAACTGCAGACCTTACTCTTGTTATATTCCTTTTGTGAGTGTTAACAGTTTGAATTTTCAAGAGAGGTTTTTTTAAATTTTGTTTTTAGTTCAGTGCGTTTACATAATATTTTGTCCTAATCTTGCTTTCTGTCAGGGATGTTTCACAGTTGTACAATTGCAGTCCAAGAATGCCAATTTGCATTCCAGGAGTGTCAGTTAATAATGTTACAATGACAGCACTTCCTGTTTGATGATGCCATTTCCAGCTGCAGCATCACTTCCAGGTTAATGACATCACTTCAGGTGGATCCGAGTGCCATCCTAAAACTTGGGTCTCGGTCTAAAAAGTTTGAATACCACTGCTATAAACACTTTCCAGGGAGTAAGTGCCATTGAACATGATGGGACTTACTTCTGAGTAGACATGCATAGTATTGGGCTGTCAATCTTTATCTTTAAATCAAAAGTTCAACAGTACCAAATGTCTGAGCGAAGGAACAGTCTTCATAGGTCAACGGAGCTCAAATCCTCTTTTGCAACCGCAGGGGTTGTTAGATGTAATAAATGGAATGCCCTGGCTTCAGAACTCTCTTACAGCCCATATAGAGAGAACAAGATAACATAAAACTTTAATTCAGCCACAATAAAGGCAAGATGCCCAACTCTCCCATTATATTGATGTACAGCAAATACATAAAAGGGGTTAATAAGTTCCCCACTCCATGCAAATATCCAACATATGGAGGGGAAAGTGTGACTGCAGGCCACATCCCAGCCTCAACTTGTGGTTATCTCCTGCCCCCCCCCCCCGCAAGTGTTTACACATTCAGCAAAACATTGGCCAGGGTGTCTATGTGTGTATCACTGTACATAATGACGGTGACGCGCCAATCGGCGCGTTGCTGCTTTTGCCCTCCCTCCCTGTGAGGCACAAGAAGGACGGGCTGTGCTGGGGCACACTGCTCGGGTGGGAGGGGCTCGCGCGGCTCGCGCCTGCACTCTCCCTTTCCCGCCCAGTTGGAGACCCGACCGGCGAAACCCTCCCGCCCGCCCTTCTCATGCCAGTCCGAACTCTGACCTGTCGCCTTCGGGGGCCGGGTAGGAATTTTTTACCAACCTCCGGATTGGCAAGGGGAGATTGGTTTTTTCGCCTACCCCGGACTGGCGGGGGGTTAGGGCCAGTGATGTCATGCAGGGGGTACGCGGGGGTACGCGAGTACCGGTTCCTAGGATTACGGCTGGCCCCGCCCATTCGCCCGCCCACTCATTGACTCCGCCCCCTGCAACATTTGAATTTCCTGCATGTTTGAATTGCCTGCACGTTCTCAGAGCCAGGCAGGCAGGCAGGCAGGCAGCGAGTGGAGCCTTGCCTTGCCTTGCCACTGAAAAATGAGCTGCTCTGGGGTTTTGGAACTGTTGGGTCACTTTAACATGATGCCAGGCCTCCTTAACATGTTCTGGGGGTGCTGTGGAATACTGTTGCAACTGTTGGGTCAGTTTAAAATCATCATTTTTCATGTCACTTCCTGCCACGACATCACTTCTGGCTTATGACGTCACTTCCGGTGGGCGGGTCCCGACACGTGCCAATCAAAAGTGAGTACCTGTTCTTAAATCATTTAGATGACACCACTGGTTAGGGCGGTTTAATTAGGTGGTCACTTTGCAGGACGGGTGCAGGTTGGATAGGCAAGAGCTGGTTGGCGTACACCTGAGGTGGCACAGGCAGGGATCTTGACTGGCGGACATACGTGGCAGAACCGGCTTGGTGGACGCTGGTCGGGAGTCCCTGCCTGGACATGCAATGGCTGCCTGCAGGCGCGGCCGGGGTGAGCAGGCGCTGTCAGGCCGCCTCGCCCCTTCGGGGTGGCAATGACGGCGTGGGCCGGTCTCTGACCGGTCGCACGCTGGAGCCAGGTATCGACGCCCGTAGTCATCCAGACCAAAGGGGGAGGTAAATGGCTTAGCCGTTTTCCCCAACTAGGACCCCACTTCTTAGCTGCCCTGTTGCTTGTTTGAAAGTTGTAATCTATATATATAAAGAAGAGCCTGGGTGTGTGTGTGTGTGTGTGTGTGTGTGTATGTATGTATGTATGTATGTATGTATGTATGTATGTATGTATGTATGTATGTATGTATGTCTCGCATAGGCTCCTCAACGCCTGGAGCGATCGGCACGAAACTCGGCACGCATACACCTTGCGGCCGGGCGACAAACACTGCGGGGGTTGGGCCCCCCTAGCGCCCCCGGGGGTGGGGGTACGTGGGGGTCCCCGCGTGAAAACGGTCAAAAACGGCCAATATTGGTGTCAAATCCACAGTTTCCGGCATCGCCGAGATGAGCGGTGCCGCTCCCGACGCCGTCGGAGTCTGGGTTCAGCGCCCCCTCGACGTGGGGGGGCAAGAAGGGGTGTGAAACACAACGTCCGCCATGCCCTACTGGAACGCCTGGACCGACTGGCCCCAAACCCGGCATGCGGCAGCCTAGCAGCCTGGCCACAAGCACTGCGGGGTTTGGGGCCCCCTAGCACCCCCAGGGGCGGGGGTACGCAGGGGTCCCCGCGTGATGACGGTCAAAAACGGCCAAAATCAGTGTCAAATCCACAGTTTCCGGGGTCGCTGAGATGAGCGGCAATGCTCCCGATGCCGTCGGAGTCCGGGTTCAGCCCCCCCCCTCAACATGGGGGCGAGAAGGGGTGCGAAACACAACGTCCGCCATGCCCTACTGGAACGCCTGGACCGACTGGCCCCAAACTCGGCATGTGGCAGCCTAGCGGCCTGGCCACAAGCACTGCGGGGTTTGGGGCCCCCTAGCGCCCCCGGGGGTGAGGGTACGTGGGGGTCCCCACGTGAAGACGGTCAAAAACGGCCGAAATCGGCATCAAATCCACAGTTTCCAGGGTCGCCGAGATGAACGGCGATGCCCCCGACGCCGTCGGAGGCTGGGTTCAGCCCCCCCCCCGACGTGGGGGCGAGAAGGGGTGCGCGACAAGACATCCGCCATGCCCCGCTGTGACGCCTGGACCGATTGGCACCAAACTCGGCATGCGGAAGCCTAGTGGCCTGGCCACAAACACTGTGGGGGGCGGGGCCCCCTAGCGCCCCCGGGGGTGGGATACGCGGGGGTCCCCGCGTGAAGATGGCCGAAAACGGCCGAAATCGGCATCAAATCCATAGTTTCCTGGGTCGCCGGGACGAGCGGCGACGCTCCCGATGCTGTTGAGGTCCGGGTTCAGCCCCCCCTCAGTGTGGGGGGCAAGAAGGGGTGCGAAACGAAATGTCCGCCATGCCGTGCTGGAACGCCTGGAGCGATGCGCACGAAACCTGGCAGGCGCGTGCCTTGCGGCCTGGCGACAAACACTGTGGGGGTCAGGCCCCCCCCCCAGCGATCCCGGGGTGGGGGTACGCACAGGGCCCTGCATAAATCGGTTGAAAACAGCCATAATCGACATTGAATCTGTAGTTTCCGGGGTCGCCGAGGTGAGTGGCGACGCTCCCGATGCCATGGGAGTCCGGGTTCAGCCCCCCTCAGTGTGGGGGGCAAGAGGGGTGCAAAACATGATGCCCGCCATGCCCTGCTGCGATGCCTGGAGTGATTGGCGCCCGACTCGGCACGCGCGTGCCTTGAGGCCTGGCAACAAAATCTGCGGGGGTCAGGCCCCACTACCGCCCCTGGGGCGTGGGGTGCGCGGGGGCCCCTGCAACAGAATGGTCAAAAACGGACGAAATCGGCATCAGACCCGTCGTATCCGGGGTCGCCGAGGCCTGAGGCAGGGGGCCGAGGTAGGGGGCTTGAAGTGAAGACAGCTGAAAACGGGCGAAATTGGCATCGAGTCCATAGTTTGCGGGGTCGCCGAGGCGACCGGTGACGCGCCCGATGCGGTTGGAGTCTGTGTTCGGGCCCCCCTCGGCACGGGGGGCCAGAAGGGGTGTGAAACAAAACTTCCCCCATGCCGTGCTGGAACGCCTGGAGCGATGTGCACCAAACCTTGCGGCCTGGCGACAAACACTGCGGGGGCCAGACTCCCCTGGCGCCCCTGGGGGTGGGGGTACAGGGGGGTTCCTGCGTGAAAACAGTCGAAAATGGCCGAAATCGGCATCAAATCTGTAGTTTCTGAGGTCGCCGGGGCGAGCGTTGATGCTCCCGACGCCGTGGGAGTTCGGATTTGGCGCCCCTCAATGTGGGGGGTGGGAAGGGGTGCGAAACAAAGCGTCCGCCATGCCCCGCTGTGACGCCTGGAGCGATTGGAGCCAAACTCAGCACGCACGTGCCTTGCGGCCTGGTGACAAACACTGCGGGGGTCAGGCCCCCCTAGCGCCCCCAGGGGTGGGAGTGCATGGGGGCCCCCGTATGAGAATGGTCGAAAATGGACAAAATCAGCATTGGATCCGTAGTTTACAGTGTCGCCGAGGCGAGTGGCGACGCTCCCGATGCCGTGGGAGTTTGGATTTGCCCCCCCCTCGATGTGGCGGGTGGGAAGGGGTACGAAACAAGACATCCGCCATGCCCAGCTGTGATGCCTGGAGCAATTGGTCCCGGACTCAGCACGCACGTGCCTTGTGGCCTGGTGACAAACACTGCAGGGATCAGGCCCCCCATTGCCCCCAGGAGTGGGGGTGTGCAGGGGGCCCCACATGAAGTTTCTTGGGTCACCGAGACAAGTGGTGATGCGCCCGACACGGTTGGAGTCCGGGTTTGGCCCCCCCTCGGCGTAGGGGGTGAGAAGGGGTGCAAAACAAGATGTCCGCCATGCCCCACTGCGATGCCTGGAGCGATTGGAGGCAGACTCGGCATGTGCGTGCCTTGCGGCCTGGTGACAAACACTGCGGGGGTCAGGCCCCCCTACAGCCCCCGGGGTGCGAGTGCGTGGTGGCCCCCGTGTGAGAATGGTCGAAAACGGAGAAAATCAGCGTCAGATCCGTAGTTTCCAGGGTCGCCGAGGCGAGTGGCGATGCTCCCGACGCTGTGGGAGTTCGGGTTCAGCCCCCCCTCAACATGGGGGTGAGAAGGGGTGTGAAACAAGATGTCTGCCATGCCATGCTGGAATGCCTGGGGCGATTGGTGCCAGACTCGGCATGCACGTGCCTTGCGGCCTGGAGACAAACACTGCGGGGGTCAGGGCCCCCCAGTGCACCCAGGGGTGGGGTACACAGGGGGCCCTATGTGAAAACGGTCAAAAACAGCCAAAATCAGCGTCGGAACCATAGTTTCCGGGGCCACTGAGGTGAGCGGCGATGCTCCTGACGCGGTTGAAGTCCAGGTTCGGCCCCCTGGGGGGTGAGAAGGGTGCAAAACTCAAACTCTGGAAGATCATTTTGTTACCCGGGCAACGCCGGGTAACAAAAAGCTAGTAAGTTAATAAAGTGGCCCTTAGCACCAAAGCCTGCCTCATGTGCTTATTCACGGGATGGGGGGTAAATAGGGTTTTCATAAACTCTTCTCCATTCTTCTGCTATATGACTTGGCCGATGCGCCTAGCTGCCACTGTCAATCTTCTATCCCTCATGTGAGGTTGGTTTCAATATGACAAAGAAAAGTGCTGAGCACTGCGTTGCATGAATGGTTTGATGTGCTTTGAAGTGCTAGAATTTTATGAAGTACGGGTTGCATAATTGATCCATGGATAAGTGACGGCTGAATCCTATCCCTCTCCCGGTGTACCTGGTGTTGCACAAGTAGAGGTGGCTTTACAACAGTTTACACTGATGTGCACAGTGATGTGCACAATGGGCCTGTTGGTGCACAGTGGGCCAGAGCAGGTAAACCCATGCAAGGGGTTGGAGGGAGACACGTTGGGGGTTGAAAAGGGTGGGGTGGGTGGAATGGGGATGGGGTGGGGAGGAAGGGTGGATCAGGCCTGTGAGGAGGACATGACAGGTGGCACTGAATCCCAAACCCTTCTCAAGACTTATCTGCCTTCCCAGGTCAACTCAGAATTGCACCAGCTGGCACAGATCTGACTTGACCCATAGCAGCTGGTGGGGCTTACCCCAGGGTAAGGGGATAAGGAGCCTCATCCCTAAAAAGACAGAGAAGGCTGAGGCAGTGGCAATGGCAGCAATGATGTTGGTGGAGTGTGTATGTGCTAGCATGCACACAACTTCAAATATGGGGGGATGTTACCAGGAACAGAGGTGAACAAGTCATGTAAGCAATCTGTGCCATGTAAGCAAGAGGACATCCACTAAAATTGAGTGTTGGGAGAGTTAGAACAGATAAAAGGTTTTTTTTTTCTTCACCCAGAGGATAATTAATCAGTGGAACTCCTTGCCACAGGAGGTGGTGATGGCATCTGGCCTAGGTGCCTTTAAAAGGGGATTGGACAGATTTCTAGAGGAAAAGTCCATCATGGGGTATAGACCATGATGGGTTGTGCAACCTCCTTACGCCAGAAGTAGGCTTCTTCAGAATGCCAGGTGCAGGGGAGTGGCAACAGGATGCAGGCAGCCTGCTGTCTTGTGTGCTCCCCGAGGCATCTGGTAGGAAGCTGGACTAGATGGGCCTTTGGCCTGATCCAGTAAGGCTGTTCCTATGTTCATATGAATAGATGTCTGAAGAGGCGCATCTGGTTCTGGTGGCTATCAAAGAGAAATGCTGTGGAGAATATTGACTGGCCACCAGTGTGTTTACCTCAGAATTTACCTCAGAATGCCAGGCGCAAGGGAGTGGCAACAGGATGCAGGCATATTGTCTTCTTATGTGCTCCCTGAGACATCAGGTGGGCCAATGTGAGATACACGAAGCTGAACTAGATGGCCCTTTGGCCTGATCCAGAGGGGCTCCTCTTAACCTGGGGTAAAAATTGTGACACACTCTTTACGATGAAGACCACCACAAAAAGTAGATCAGTGTGAACACAAGAGGATACAATGGGCTTTGCCTATTCATTTTATATCCACACTTAATTTTTTCAGGGGTGTTTCTGTTTGTGCTACAATGCAGTTACTGAAGCAGTGATACATAGATACATGATGGAACCATCCTCAATCAAGCATTGATAATGCCATGCATCTATTCAAACCTGACCTTCAACTGTTCTATCTGATCAAAACAGTTCCTTCCCTTTCTTGGGATAATGGATTTTTAGCACATATTATGTGCTATGCAGAACATGGATCAGCATTGAGATGAAAGAGGGGATGATTTAAAAAAACAAAACACCTGCATTATTGTAGGGCTTGGGGACCATCTAAATGGATTCAGCTATACCAAACACAGCTATTCATCTGCACGGCAGAATGTGAATGACTAAACCAAGTTTAAACCTGGCAAGCCACCAGCTTAATTGAGACGGATAAATGTGCATATTAAGACTATCAGCCATCCAGCTTATTATTTTTGGATTTTTGTTTCGGTAAATTCTGCTAGAGAAAGCTGGCTAAATTTCCTCCCCCCCCCCCTTTCTTTTTCTTTTGTGTTTCCTGCAAAAATGAAACCCGCCCGATCCTTTTCATCTGTTTAAATGTTGAGCATACTTGCCTGCAAGTGCTTTAATATTGCCTAGAAGGGGGAGAGCAATGGCATTTAAAACACTCACTAAGAGATCAGAGGCACAGTACTGTCAATACTCCTGCCACACAATTATTATTCAAGTCAAGAGTGCGCAGAAGATGAGCTTTAGGGCCATATCTTAGGGTGCAATCCTATGTGGCACATTGTGCCGACACAGGATGCTTTGTCCTAATTAATAAGAATAAGAATAAGAATAAGAATAAGAATAATACTTGGATTTATATACCGCCTTTCTTAGGTCACCAGATTTCTCCAATGACTATAACTCAAGGCGGTTTACATGGGCAGACTTTATTCAGAAACCTGAAGGTTTTTACAATTTATACAGAAATGTTCTATCTTTCAAGAACTACACACATACAGATGGATCTTTCTGGATTTAGTCCTTCTTTCTGGCCACCCGTTTGTCTTCTTGCTGGCTGATAAATGGCTTCCCTGCTCCCACCAGAGAAGCGGCTGAACTTCGGCACAACTCCCCCTCACACAAGGCAGCTGAAGCTCAGCTGTTAATCAGTTGCAATTAACGAGGTCTGCCGCTCACAGAGACTTCCGGCTGTCCCGAACTGGCGACCTTCAGATCTTCAGCTCTTATCTTCAGGCAAACGGAGGCATTAACCCTCTCGACTAAATCTTCTGCCCTAATCTTCTCGACTAAATCTAATTAGGTGGACTGGCACGCTAGCTGCAGTGTCAGCCCAACAAGCAACAAATAAATGTATTATACAAATAATGAACCAGCATTGATCAAACAGAGAGGCGAATGGAGCCCTGACTGCACCCATGGCAGGATGATGAAATTGCGCCCCCAGCGCATCGCCCAGCCACGCCTCCCTCGCGACTTGGGGGGGGCAGAGAAAGACTGAGAGGCAGCCTTCCATGTGAGCATGGCAGCGTTGTAGCAGGCTACCAGATAGTAGCTGGAGCCGCTGCCCAAGGCCGAGATGGGGTCTCTCGTCTCAGCCGCCAGCCCGCTCACCCACCTTTCTGCCTCTAAAAGCACCTCTAAAAGTGCCTCTAAAAGGCACCGGCCTGCCCCTCTCTTCCCCACCCCCTGATCGGAGGACTCTGGTTGGCTCCCAGCTGGCAGAAGAGGAGGACTCGACTCCCCCCCCCCGCTCTCGCACCTTCTCCGCCCTCCCGCCATGGCTTGTTTACTGGGCCTCCTCACCGCCGTCATCATCAGACAGATGCCTCCTCAGTCAGTCAGTAGATTGAGGGCAAGGAGGGGAGGCAAAAGGATACGGGGTCTCCCACCTGCCTCTGCCCCCCCCAAGACACACAGCCAATCAGAGGGTCAGGGTGAGGAGGCGCATTGCATGGGGTCTCCCCCCCGCCCTCTACAAATCTCCGGCAGTTCTGCTGGGCCGGGAGGAGGCGACACGGCAGGGCTCTCCAGCCCGCCCAATACCTCTCCAGCCCTGAGCACCGCTCCTGTCAGGAAACTCCCCTCAGCCAGGAGTGGGTTGTGGGTGCGGGCATGAGGAGGCAGGCAATGCAGTGCTGCTGGGAGCTGCTCCTCCTCAATGCCGGAGGCAGCCAGGGGAGCGAGAGTGAGACCAAGGCAGGCACGTTGCAAACTGCACCGGCGCGCGGAGGAAACGCTCAACAGACTTGTCGTAACTGATGAGGGGATCTTAAATGCCCTCCAAGGAAACATAACAAGATAGTGATTTGAGTTGAAAATACTTCAGTACAAGAAGCCCAATATGGGGAGCATCTACTCAGGGGGGATCACAGCATGAAGTGTTACAAGCAGCAGCTGCAGCCGCAGTCCCTCGCTTCGTGGCGGCAGGCGGGAGGAGCAGCGAAAGAGGGAGGCGCTTGGCTGGCCACATGCAGATGAGCTGCAGCAGGGCATTGTGGGGCGGCAGGAATTGGGGGCGCCATGGCCTTGCAAGGGGGCGCGCGCCCCCATCAGTGCTCTGAGGGCTGGCAATCTTGTGGGCGGCTCCCCCGGCGCGTGTGGGGGGTGCGAGAGGAGGGGGCTCACCATCCACCATGGCCTGGGAGTGCGTCCTTTGGCATGGGCAAGGCCGCTTTGGACACCAGAAAGCATACTTACCTGGCAGGAGAGACACTTT
The DNA here is from genome assembly GCA_029204185.1 of Lerista edwardsae. Taxonomy (NCBI): domain Eukaryota; kingdom Metazoa; phylum Chordata; class Lepidosauria; order Squamata; family Scincidae; genus Lerista; species Lerista edwardsae. The sequence continues at coordinate 627,399 of JAJKFI010000123.1, forward strand.
GATCATAAGGGAGGTTTTCCCATGGTGAGGCTCATCCATTGCACTGAGGGTGTGCTGACCCCTGTGATTTCCCCAAATGTGGGAAACATAATTTGTGGTAGTGGGGGACTGCGTTCACGCTTTCCCCTGATATTTGGTATCAAAAAGCAGACAATGGTGTGTTTTAGAGAAATGGTAATAATAGCAACTGCGTTTTTTTAATGTATAATTTTTTTTGCCTGGCGGTCACACGCCTACCTCCATAGAGCCTCGTCCGGGGGCCAGGCTGCCATGTTGTGGGAGAGGGGGCGTCATGCCAACGGCGCCCCCATGCAAGACGGCGCCAATAGCTCATGCTATGGGTTGCCATAGGTAATATACGCCCCTGATCAAACAACATAAACAGACCTTTCATGTTAGACTCAGAGCACAATTCTAACCTGGAGTTAGGCTCGCACAGTTAGGCCAGCAAAGTTTGGCCGGCACAAGGGACACTGTAAAGCAGGGGTATTGAAGCTTTTTAGACCAGGACCTAAATTTAAATTTAGCTAAATTTAGCAATTTAGGAGTCAAACCCATTTCATACCACACTATGAAGGCTACATCTGGGACTGAAGATTCAGTGAATCACAGAATAGAATTTAAAATTTTAATTATCTCAATTACTGTTTTTTACTATTAAATATTAAATATTTATTTTTATTTATTTATTTAAGAAATTTCTACCCCGCCTTTCCTCTGCCAAGGCAGATGTCCAAGGCGGCTTACAATATTAAAAAGGATAAAAATAAAGTATAACAGTTAACATTAAAAACAGTTAAAAACAGTATTAAACAATAAACAATCAAGATTAAAAAACACAATTTAAAAACAATTAAAAAATAAAATAAAATACCATAAAAAATACCATTAAATAAACTATTAAACAGTTTTTAACTGTTAAATATTGTGTTTTTATTGTATTTTAAACGTTGTAAGCCACGTTGGGTGTCTTTAGGCAGAAAGGCGGGGTATAAATTAAATTAAATTAAATTAAATTAAATTAAATTAAATTAAATAATAATAATAATAATAATAATAATAATAATAATAATAATAATAATAATAAATATGTTTGGACCACTCTTGGAGTCAGACAGGCCAGCACACAGAAGTGCGCCATCTTCCCTGACTCCAAAAGTGGTCCAAACATACTTTACGGTGGTCCTTGTGCCGGCCAAACTTTGCTGGCCTAACTCCAGGCTAGAATTGCACCCTCAGGCTTTTCACTGGAGTCATTCATACATTGGTCAAGGCCTGGTTTACATTTTCCTGCTTCCTACAACAAACTGCAAGCTTGGGCCATCAGATATATGCCATCAGTGAATGGAAAAGGATTAAGGGTGCAATCCAAACTGAAGTTAGGTTGGCACAAGTCAGGAGTGTCACAATCACACTGTGAAGCATGTTTGGACCATTCTCAGAGTCAGGAAGGATGGTGCACATCTATGGTTAGGATTGCGCCCTAAGGAGAGTTTTAGAAAGGTGGGAGATGGAGAATGGTAATTCTTGGGGGCATTAGGATGGTTAAAAAAACAAAAGAGAAGCTATAGATGAATACATGCTAATCAGGCTTAATTCACAATTATAATTTGAATTCATCCACAATACATAGCATTAGCTTTTTTTTCTTCTTGTTTCCAAAATGCAAATACGTTACCAGCAGTTGTGGAAGTTCACAGTAGGTGTCTCTGGTATTAATATGCATTTGCTTACAGTTGTCATTTCTCTTTTCCTAACCATCGCCTTGAAACCCTTCAGCATGAAAGACTCAGTAACAGATGCTTCTGTATGCATACGATTGAATTTATTATATGTATTCCAGCAATCAGGCGGTGTTCTGTTTTGTTTGGTGAAGCTTTGTTCTTAACATGCTTGTACATGCTTACTGTTTATTACATTTGCATCCCATTCTTCCTTCAAGGGATTTTCAGTGGTCTAAATAGCATCAGCCCAGGTTCTTCTTCACAACCACCCTATGAGATATATTCAATTTGGAGACAGTTCATGACCCAAGGGTATCAAATGAGCTTTATGGTAGAGCGGCATTTGACCCAAGTCTTCTAAAACACTACAGCACACCATTGTTTGCATTACGGAGACTTGGCTGGATACAGCGGGGGGGGGGGGGGTAATCTCTCCCAATTGTGTCCACCAGGCTTCCGGATACTACACCAGCCCAGAATTCAAGGACGAAGTGGTGGTGTCGCACTAATTTACCGGGACTCCATCCCCTTCTCTAAGCACCCTGTACAACAAGGTGCTGGCTTTGAATATCTCCATGTACCATTACAGGCCCAAGACAGGTTAGATATTCTTCTGATATACCGTTCTCCATGTGGCCCCTCAGCCTCCTTACTTGAGCTGTCCACAATGATCTCGACTGTGGCATTGGATTCCACCACACTTGGTGGTGCTGGGGGACTTCAGTGTCCATGCTGATGCCCCTGAGTCAGCAGCGGCTTAGGATTTCAATGCTGCCATGGCAACCAGCAATGGGTTCTACAAACAACCTGGGGGAACGGAGGGCGGGACTTAGGCGGGACTACCGTTTGATTGGCAGCCCGTCCGTGCACTTCCGCTTTCGTTCTGCTCACCCTGCAGCCGTCCCTGGCCTCGGAGGGGGTGCCTGCTCGCCTGGGGGGGACAGGTGGCCACCACCCTTTCCCCCCCCCAGGCGAGCAGGCGCTCCTCTGAGGCCAGGGATGGCCGCAGGGCGAGCAGAAGAAAGCAGAAGTGCACGGACGGGCTGCCAATCAAACGGTAGTCCCATCTAAGTCCTGCCCTCCATTCCCCCAAGTCGTTTGTAGATCCCATCGCTGATGGCAACCTTGAGCCTATCTCAGTGGATCTCAGCTCCCACACACGTGGCAGGTCACACACTGGACCTGGTGTTCACTGGTGGGCATAGAGATAGTGGGTTGGCTATGGAGGAGACTAAGATTACTCCTTTGTCTTGGACTGATCACTATCTTGTGAGCTTTAGACTGGCAACCTGTGTCTACCCTTTAAAAGCAAGGGGACTGACTGGTATGGTCCGCTCCCCGGAGACTGATGGACCCGGTTAGCTTCCTGATGACACTGGGAAACTTTCCTGCTTCCCATGTTGGTGACTCTTCCAAAGCCCTAGCCACCTTTTAGTTTAGGGAGTCAGCTAGAGCCCTGGATCAGATTGCTCCTGAATGGCCCCGGCCTTGCCGCCGAGCCAAGACAGCTCCATGGTTTACTGAGGAGCTGTGAGCTATGAAACGGCTTGGCCGACGCTTGGAACGAAGATGGAGAAAAACATGTGATGAATCCGATGATGCACAAGCTATTTCCCGTTTCAGGGCCTATTCAATGGCAACGATGGCAGCAAAGAAGGCATCTTTCTCCCCCACCATTGCATCTGCAACAAATCGCCCTGCGGAACTTTTCCGAGTTGTCCGTGAGCTGTTGCACTCGAATTCTTCTGCAAAGGAGCCAGAGTCCTCGACTGACCATTGCAATGAGTTTGCAAAGCACTTTGCAGACAAAATTACTCACATTCGCCATGACTTGGACTCTGATTCTGAAGTCTGACTTGGCACCTCAGACTGTCACCCTTACTCCCTCTACAAACCCTATCCGCATTAGCAGTAACTTGGTCTCTGATCCAACATCTCAGACTTTTATCATGGATTCCTTTCAGCTCATAAAGCCTGATGAGATAGACAGGATCCCCAGAAGCTTGAGACCATCCTCTTGCCCACTTGACCCCTGCCCAGCTTGGCTAGTACTAACTGCTCAGGCTGGGCTAGCTGACTGGATGGAACCTATTGTAAATGCATCCTTGCGGGAGGGGTAATGTCAAACATCCTGAAGACTGCAATTGTGCGCCCCCTCCTGGAAAAAAAACACCAAACCATCCCTGGATCCCACTAACTTAAACAATTATCTACCAGTTTCCAACTTGCCTTTCTTAGGGAAGGTGATTGAGCGGGTTGTAGCCAGTGGTGTCATCTAAATGATTTAAGAACAGGTACTCACTTTTGATTGGCACGTGTCGGGACCCGCCCACCGGAAGTGACGTCATAAGCCGGAAGTGATGTCGTGGCAGGAAGTGACATGAAAAAAGCCCTTTTTGAGGCCTCAGATGAGTTTAAACTGACCCAACAGTTGCAACAGTATTCCACAGCACCCCCAGAATATGTGAAGGAGGCCTGGCATCATGTTAAAACCCCAGAGCAACTCATTTTTCAGTGGCAAGGAAAGGAAAGGCTCCGCTCGCTGCCTGCCTGCCTGGCTGGCTCTGAGAACATGCAGGCAACTCAAACATGCAGGAAATTCAAACGTTGCAGAGGGCGGAGTCGACGAGTGGGCGGGCGAATGGGCGGGGCCAGCTGTAATCCTAGAAACCGGTACTCGCGTACCCCCGCGTACCCCCTGCATGACATCACTGGTTGTAGCATCCCAGCTCCAAGGGTTCCTAGAAGAGACAGATTTTCTTGACCCCTTTCAATCTGGCTTCAGACCAGGCTTTGAGAAAGGCTTTGGGCAATGTAGCTGGAATACAGCAGGGGATGCACTGGGCTTGGAAAATGAGGATAGGAACTCAGCATGTGACACTGCCTCGCTCGTCTGCTTCTTAGCTGCGCCACTGCCAGAAAGCCAACAAGGGGTGCCCTGTTCCTCTGACTGTTGGAGGAACTGATTGCCCCTTGCTGACTTCCCAGTGCCAGCAAAGTTGGCCTGGCACAAGAACCACTGTAAAGTATGTTTGGACCACTCTAGAAGTCAGAGAGGCCAGCACACAGACGTGCACCATCCTCCCTGACTCTGAGAGTGGTCCAAACATACTTTGTGGTCGTCCTTGTGCCAGCCCCACTTTGCTGGCCTAACTATGTCGGCCTAACTCCAGGTTAGGATTGTGCCCTGGATGACATTCAGAGTAGCATAAATACCTCAAAGCATCATTGTGATATCCTAGATTCTTGTACAACTGTGCAGCATATTCAACATATCCACAACATATCTTGTACAACATATGCACATCATATGTTGTACAACTTGTACAACGTATCCCACATATGGTCCCACATTTCTATTCCCTCACCATGCCAGCCAGGTGCATGGCTATTTTACTTTATGTGCACTGTGGTAGAGATCTACCATTCTTTCTGTTTCTGTGGCATGGGAACCCAACCCCCACCCATTTTACTTCCATTTCCAGTCCATTCCTTTCCACTACAAATGATTGATATCTTTTTTGGTCCCTGAAAACTTCATATACATACTTCTTCCCACCCACCCCCCAAGTATTTTCATGCAATTCCCTATCCGAGCAGGTGGTGTGATAATACTTTTCAAAGTATACATTTAAATTCAGTTACCAGATACAAATGGGGACCAAGTGCCTATACCTTTAACCTGTGGTTCTCAAACTGTGGGTCGGGACACACCAGTGGGTCGTGGATCGCAAAGCATCTAGAGCAGCCATATTGAAAATGTGGGAATATGGGCCATTGGAGGGCTGTATGGTTGTTTTGCTTGTGTCAAGGTTGTAAATAGGCTTTTTTCTTTCTGATTACACTTTGCTATTAGAAAATGACTGGGGAAAAACGCAACGTATTTTCAGGAAATGGCTGAGAAATGGCCTGATTGCTGCATTCTCAGGAAAGCAGGAAGCTGTGGTGTCACAATGGCAGCACTTCCGGCCATGACATTGCTTCTGGTGGGTCCAAGAATGTCATTCTATAAAGTGGGTCTTGGTGCTGAACTGTTTGAGAACCACTGGTTTAAACTCTGGAAGAGAACTCTGGACCCAAATCAAGAGTGCATTTCAAGCATTCACTTTGGCTTGTTCCTCAGAATTGTTCTATTCCACTGAATTTACCAGATTAATTTAAGCATAAGAAACACCAAGGAGATATATGTTTGACAGGACCTCAGCCTGCCCCCACAGTGCTATCATCCAGATAGCCTGAACTGCAGGATATGATTTTGGTCACAAAACTCATCTACCCCCAGTGGTGTTATTCTGCCGGAACGCTGGGCGGGACATCCGGGTGATCGACAGCCCGCCCATCGCGTTCCACAGCATTCCGCCATTTGCGTAACCAATTACGCCACTTGCATATGTTACGCAAATGGCGTAAAGCTGTGGAACGCGATGGGCGGGCTGCCGATCACCCGGATGTCCCGCCCAGCATTCCGGCAGAATAACACCACTGTCTACCCCTCTCTAGCCTACCCTCAGACACAGCGATGGATTGTCCCAACATGAGTTCTGATAGCTACAAGGTCTCACCCTGACTCTCCCTGACCCCACATGGCTCCAGCAGACCCAAACTCAGTCTCTCACTCCAACAACCCTCTTCTCTTTCTCTAGGAACTTTTGTTGCATGCTTCTCATTGGCCCCTCTCCACCCCTTTGCATTCTAGCCTGGAGTAGAGGGTGATTTTGGACAGGAGGAACACTGCCCTGACCATCACAGTAGGAAATAAGTGGAAATACGTGGATGGAAAATACATGGAAAATACGTATTTTTGGTGATAAAAATGTTGAGGATTTTTGGAAAGAGAGCAGGACAGCAATAAAAGGAAGCAGTGCGGTTCAGACAAAACAGAAGTGGAGAGATCTGTTTGTCCCTGGAGAAGGAATTATTCAGTCTTGCTTAGGTGAGAACACGATGGGTGTAAAAGAGACATACTGTAGAATTGCACCGAAGCTACTGGCAGAAAGAGACCATGAAATATCTCCTTTGAGAGTATAGATGGTATCGGCTCTTCAGATCTGTCTCCAAATAACTTCCTAGTGTTACTGAGTATCTATATTAAGCACATATTAAAGTGGTATCCTGACTAGTGTGTCCACCATCCGGGCGCTCATTCAACAGACAGGAGCTTACTTTGTGAATGGAAGGAGCATTCCAGGTGTATGAGGAGGTCTTCCACTTGCGCACAGGGACCTTGACAGAAGAGCAGACCAATCTGGGTGCAACAGGCACAATGGTACCCAAACGGCTCCAGCTGCATCCAGCGGCAGCCCCCAGAGGCACCTTGGGAGAAGTGGATGTTCATCCCCTTCCCCCGGGTAAGCCCGGAGATGTGCCAATGAGTCTCCTCACATCTGCACCAGCTATTTGGCAGGCGCACACTTGAAGGTCTCCATGTTGGGCTGCGCAGCTGGACATGGAAGTGAAGATCTGGTGGTGGAGGCCCCTCCCCTGCCCCCCTCCCCTGCCCTCCTCACCGCCCATATTTGGCGCAACGCTGGCAGCAGTAACACTTACCAGCCGCCATCTCTATGTTGCTGCCTCTGGGCAATGGGCTCCATGCTGGGCTTACTGCTGGTGCTGCCTTACAGGCTTACGGTACCATTGTGGCACCAACACTAGTGGCATGCTCATACTGCCCGCGCTGGTGATCATACGATCAGGTCCAAAGTTTTCATTTGTGGAGGGAGATCCTGACTGCAGAAGCATTAAGTCGAGGTGCCACAGCTTGTCAAGATGGTACTCTCAACCATGGTAAACATGGCTAACGTATACCCATTTGTGTGTGCTTAATTTAAACAATGGTGAGCAGAACATACCCCTGGGTTTTAAAAGTGTCCAGGTACAGGTCCCCTTCTCATTTGTCTCCTTGCTTTTTCCTGACATGGCTTCAGCTTTCAAGATCTTGGATTTCAACATTTGTTCTCAGTCTCACTGAAGACACTCAACATCTGTTGGAAGAAACGTCCTCCATTTACCATGACTGTTTCAAGTACTACTGTTCCCAACAGAGGAATTCAGATACTCTCTTGTACCTCTTTGATGCTTATTGTCCAGGAAAAAAAAAAAAAAAAACCCCAGCCATCTGCTAATAGCATTAGGTCAAATGGTTCCGTTGCAAAGTACTTTTTTTTAATTAAGAGCACAATCCTAACCTGGAATTGGGTTGGCACAGTTTGGCTAGCAAAGTTTGACCGGCACAAGGGTCACCGTAAAACGCATTTGGACCACTTTCGGAGTCAGTGAGGATGGCGCACATCCGTGTGCTGGCCTCTCTGACTCCGAGAGTGGTCCAAACATACCTTACGTGTCCCTTGTGCTGGCCTAATCGTGCCAGTCTAACTCCAGGTTAGGATTGAACTCTAAATACATAACATGGCCATTTCCCAGGCACCCATGGGAGAACTGTATCCTCGGTCCATGCAGATTGTGGCAGCTACTTAGCATTAATGTTGTCATTCAGAGGACTCTGAGGGTTTTTTTTTTTTTTTGCTTCCCTAATGATACCCACTCCTTGAAAGTTCTTGTTTTCCTTTGTGCAGGCTTTTTCCTCCCAGCTCTTTATGAGCCCTTGATAACTGTTTGCTTTGCTTGTGGTGCTGTGAAGCCTGATTTCCAATAAAATCCCATTTGCCCTCTGTCCTAATAGGTTTGTTTTTCTGATTTCCTCCTTTAGCTTCTATTTTCTCTGTCAATTTGGGAATTTTCATTATGTCTGTCATTGACTTTACTGCTTTAGTCAAATGCTTAAAGAAACCGCAAGTGCAAATCTTAGTGCACAAGAACAAAAAGAGAAGGACTCTCTCTCTCCCTCTCTCTCTTTTTGTGTGTGCGTGTGTTTGAATCAGTTTGCACACATGATTCACTTACTGCATGGTCTATTCAAACAAGATTTCACACACACACACACACACACACACACACACACACACACAGAGAGAGAGAGAGAGAGAGAGAGAGAGAGAGAGAGACTGTCTCATGAAAACATACACAAAGCTTATACCGTCAAATTTATTGTGCTATAATTAGCAAATATGTTTGCGCATATACTGCATATGGTATAAGAACAAGTTGATATGTATACAGATCGTCTCTTTCTCCTTACTAAATATAAGAGAGCATCTACTTTAAAAGATGCCTCTTTGCCCACTTAGCAAGGGTCATCATGTGTACGTTTGGAGAGTTCAGCCATAACCTCAGGGCATTTGCAATTAAAGACGGCAGTATCTAGGGGATCTGTTTCTGGACCTCCTGCAAATAACGATATCAGTGCATAATGGAATCCACAGGGCCCAAAAGCTGGAAGTTTCTGTCAGCAGGCTCCGGCAGGCATTCTGAGATGTGGGGGTGCCATGCATGAAGATCTGACGATGGCTTCTGACACACACTTCTAGTTTGGCGAAAACCCAGAAGTACCTCCTGCACACCTCCAGCAGACTTTCTGAGGGCGCAATCCTAACCTGGAGTTAGGCTGGCACAGCTAAGCCTGCAAAGTTTGGCCAGTACCAAGGACACCATAAAGTGCTTTTGGACCATTCAGTGGCGCACGGAGAGGATCGGGGCCGCAGATCGCGCCCATGGCAGGGTGACGAAACCGCGCCCCCGGCACATCGCCCCGCCCCCGTGCGCCGCCACACCACGCCTCCCTGCGTCCGGAAGACCTCCATTTTGGAGCACAATGGGCGCCGGGGAGGGCAGGCGGGCCAAAAAACGTGCGGATTCCTCTTCACTCTGCCGTGGATTCCTCTTCACTGTGCCGCCTCTGCGCTGCCGGCGCCCCCCCCGGCTGCCGGCGCCCATGCATTCCGCACCCCTGGCTACACCCTCCCTCCGCCCCTGGGACCACTCTCGGAGTCAGGGAGGATGACGCACATCTATGTGCTGGCCTCTCTGACTCTGAGAGTGGTCCAAACATACTTTATGGTATCCTTGTGCCAGCCAAACATTGCTGGTCTAACTGTGCCAGCCAAACTCCAGGTTAGGATTGTGCCCTGAGACTTGGGAGGCTGTGTGGCCTCATAACACCTCCTAGACATGACCAGATTTCTGGAGATCATGTGAGGCCCTCCAGTGCAAGCCACAGGTTGCAAATCTGTGGATAAGAAGTGCCCGCTGTATGAAGAAATCCTAAGATTCCAACACTATGCACTACATTATAGAGCAAAAAACATACATGCTTTTAATTCTACGATACTGTGACTTTTACTGATCCCCTACTACAGACAGAATAAAACACAGAGATTTCTTCAATTACCTAAACACAGTGCCCAGAAAAAAACCATGCATTCTGGTTTGCGATGTGTGTGTGTGTGTGTGTGTGTGTGTGTGTGTGTGTGTGTGTACAACAGCTCTGTACTGAAAGCTCTCAATTTTCTCTGTTTAGCGCATCGTTAAAGGACATTGATTGCTCAACATTCTCATTAAGTCACAGACGGCATTGTTAATTACCAGGATTAATAATACTATCTTTGTAACCACAACCTTAAGGCATCTGAAAGACACATGCGTAAACCTGAAGGTGACGCATGCCCCCCAAATGTAGCCAATTGAACAGGCACATCTCTTAGCAAGGATTCAGTTGTATCGTTAAGAGCGCAATCCTACCCCGGAGTTAGGCTGGCACAGTTAGGCTAGCAAAGTTTAGCTGGTACGAAGGGCCACTGTAAAGTGCGTTTGGACCTCTCTCGGAGTCAGGGAGGAAGTGCACATCTGTGTGCTGGCCTCTCTGACTCCGAAAGTGCTCCAAATGCACTTTACAGTGGCCCTTGTGCCGGCCAAACTTTGCTGGCCTAACTGTGCCAGCCTAACTCCAGGTTAGGATTGCGCCCTAAGCCTCATATAACTTGAAAGCTTCAGGAGCCCCAAATGGAAAGTTCTGCTGAACTTTCCATAACTTATTTTTGGAGAACTTTCTCTTGGCTGGCATAATATTGTTCTTAGCAGGTTAAGAGGGAAATCTTTACTGGTAAGTATATGCTTTATTTATTTAAAATATTTTTGTCCTGCCTTTTTCCTAGTAAAGGTGACTCAAGGCATCTTACAACTGAAATAAAAACAATATTTAATTGTATAAGGTATATGAGGTACGTGGAAGATGATTCTTGACTGGGAGCTGGGTTCAACCCCATCAGAGCTGGCTAAAGTGAAAAAGTGAGCCCCAGTGGTCTCTGTGGGGCTGTGAAATTGTATATATACAGTGTTGGCACCAGTTTGTTGGGTGTGCTGGGGCAGAGCCCTACAGAGCCCTATGTTGGCTAACTGGAAGTTGGGCACAAACTGGAAGCGATTACTGGTTGCTCCAGGAGTTCTTCTGAAGGTACTGAAATCCATGGATAATGAAATTCACGGGGGCCAGGGTTGTAGCACCACAGGGATTCACCTGGGGGGCGCTTTAGGCCTTCCAGAGGTTGCACCAGCCTCCCAGTTTCTTCAGAAGTCCTCTTGAAGGGATCACATGACAAATTCCCAGTGGATATCAAGGGCCCATTGTACTTATTTCTCCTGGCTCATCGAGTCACACCCCCACCATAGCATTCAGTGCATGTTCCATCGGTGACACTGTGTGCTATGCACTGGCAGGAAATAAAATTGGGCTGCCCCTCTTTTTCCTATTAGAGTATGCATTTGGATTATTTCCAGCGGTGGGATTCAGGGGGTTCGCCCAGGTTCTATAGAACCGGTTGTTAAATGGCCGGGCCCCACCCACTCGCTTACCTCAGCTGGCTTCGGGGTTTTTTTTTTGGCTCCGGCTATGACATCATAGAACCGGTTGTTAATTCATTTGAATTGCACCACTGATTATTTCCTAGACTTCATTCAGTGTGCAATCCTAACCTGGAGTTAGGCTGGCACAGTTAGGCCAGCAAAGTTTGGCTGGCACAAGGGCCACCGTAAAGCGTGTTTGGACCATGCACGGAGTCAGGGAGGATGGTGCATGTCCACCAAGAACAGTCCAAACATACCTTACGGTGGCCCTTGTAGGGTTAGGACTGCACTGTCAGTTACTCTTAGTTTTGTACTGTTCCCAAAATGAAATCATATTTCCAATTGCTGTGAGTGTACATTGAAATTTGATTTCCCTGCCACATTTTCATAATGTTGCAAGAGAGAAAGCAGACGTTTTCATGATGTCCAAAAAAGTGCCAAATCTTGCATTTCATGTTGTTGTTGTTGTTGTTCAGTCGCTAAGTCATGTCCGACTCTTCGCGACCTCATGGACCACAGCACGCCAGGCCTCCCTGTCCTCCACTAGCTTCCGGAGTTCGCCCAATTTCATGTTCATCGCTTCGGTGACACTCTCTAACCATCTCATCCTCTGCCGCCCCTTCTCCTTTTGCCTTCAATCTTTCCCAGCATGAGGGTCTTTTCTAAAGAGTCCTCTCTTCTCATGAGGTGGCCAAAGTATTGGAGCTTCAGCTTCAGGATTTGTCCTTCCAGGGAGCAATCAGGCTTGACTTCCTGTAGGATTGACTGATTGGATTTCCTTGCAGTCCAGAGGACTCTCAAGAGTCTTCTCCAACACCAGAATTCAAAAGCATCTATTCCTCGGCGCTCTGCCTTTCTTATGGTCCAGCTCTCACAGCCATACATTGCTACTGGGAAAACCATCACTTTGACTATGCGAACCTTTGTTGGCAGGGTGATGTCTCGGCTTTTGATTAAGTTGTCTAGGTTCGCCATAGCTTTCCTCCCAAGAAGTAAACATCTTTTAATTTCATGGCTGCAGTGACCATCTGTGGTGATCTTGGAGCCCAGGAAAATAGAGTCTGCTTCCATCTTCCCCTTCTATTTGCCAGGAAGTGATGGGAGTGGTTGCCATGATCTTAGTTTTTTTTTTTTTTAATGTTGAGCTTCAAGCCAATTTTGGCACTTTCCTCTTTCACCCTCATCAGAAGGTTCTTTAGGTCTTCCTCACTTTCTGCCATTAGAGTGGTATCACCTGCATATCTGAGTTTGTTGCTATTTCTCCCAGCAATCCTGATTCCAGCTTGTGAATCATCCAGCCCAGCCTTTCTCATGATGTACTCTGCATATAAGTTAAATAAGCAGGGTGACAGGATACAGCCTTGTCGTACTCCTTACCCAATTTTAAATCAATCAGTTGTTCCATGTCCAGTTCTAACTGTTGCTTCCTGGCCTGCATACAGGTTTCTCAGAAGACAGGTAAGGTGGTCTGGTACTCCCATCTCTTCAAGAACTTGCCACAGTTTGTTGTGATCCACACAATCAAAGGCTTTGGCATAGTCAATGAAGCATAGTCATAGTCGCATTTCATACCTGTGTCATAAAGCTATGGAAATGCAGAAGCATAGAGTTGTATTGGATTCTGTAAATAAACAGTCTCTGGGTCTTTAATCAATCTTCTCTGGGTCTTTAATCAATCTTACGTAAAATTTGAATGTAGTCGGAGGAGCTTCTCAATGCTCCACAATGATACAAATTAGTAGACAAGGATTGAGGTTCAGTCCCAGAAATTGGAAAATGTTTTAGAATTTATTTCAGAAGGGAACAGCTATGTGTCAGGGACATAAAATAGATCTGGGTGAAGCAAATGTAAAAATGGAACAAGTTAATAATCATAATTATATTTGTAATTATGGAATTTAGATATGTAAAGTAGCCCAGGAGTTCGCAGCTGCAAAATTCATTTACTCTGTCACATTATACATCTCATTTTACAGAAGCTCATTTTATGAGTGGCGGCAAGATTAGCAATTGGAAAGTTCAAGAGCTTTACAAATGCAGGTCACTTGCTCATTTGTTAAAGATGTTAAGAACTGTCCACCAATTCTGAAAAAAGGTTTCCAACCAACTTTTAATTAGCAGTTATACTTGGTGATAATAATGGCACCAAGTGTATTAACGCTAACAGGAGGTTTGTGAATATTAGGGAGCTTAAGGGTTCTAAATCCTTAATCCAATACCATCACTGCTTTGAGAGTTTTTTCCTGGTCTGAAAAACAATTAGCTTACTAACAAGCCAGTATTAACCATCAGGTTAAGGACACAATAGAATTGCTCCACAGCCCATATGGTGTCCACTTATCAATACGCTTACCTGTGTTGTGAATACACCTGTTTGACTCCCTTTTCCAAGTTCACTAAACATTTTCAACATTACCTCAGAATTTACCTCAGAATGCCAGGTACAAGGGAGGGCCTCAGAATGCTGGCTGCCTATTGTCTTGTGTGCTCCTGAGACATCTGGTGAGCCACTGTGAAAAAGGAAACTGGACTAGATGGGCTCTTGGCCTGATCCAGCAAGGCTTTTTTAAAAATTATTTTGTGGATTTATAGGTCACACAAGTGAATACTTACAGGTGACAAAAATCAGGAATTGGCATAAAGGGATGTCACTTCTTCATGTGGATGTTCTTGTCTGATTAGTCTTCTCCCTCCTTAAGTTACCATTTCTCACATTTTCAACTGACAAATTAGAATTCTTTGAACTGTTAGAAACTTCAGAAGACTACTCTCTATTTCTTGATCTAGACCAGTGGTTCCCAAACTGTGGGTCAGGACCCACTAGTGGGTTGCCAATTTCAGGTGGGTTGCAAAGCACCTAGGGCAGCCATATTGAAAATATGGGAAGATGGGATGCTGGAAAGGGTGGAGGGCTCTGTGAGTATTTTGCTTGTATCAAGATTGTTTAAAAGCTTCTTTTCTTTCTAATTCACTTTGCTATTGGAAAATGCCTGAGAGATAACCCAACTTACTGCTGCATCCTCAGGAAAGCAGCAGGTTCTGGCATCATAGCGATGGCACTTCCAGCCATGACATCACTTCTGGTGGGTCCCAGACAGATTGGCATTCTAAAAAGTGGGTCCCGGTGCTAAAATGTTTGAGGACCATTAATCTAGAGTCAATTTAATTCAAGAGGACCCACTTTGGACATCATAAGAAACTATGGTTTGTTGTGAAAAACACAAGTAGCATGAGCCTTGGGTTTACAAACTCCCAACTCCCCTTCCCTTATCACTTGCAATCAGGGGAAGAAGATTGGAAGTCTCCATTTGCTGTTTGTAACCAACTAGTTTTCTGTTCCATCTGAAAATTGGTTAATAAACCAGACTATTGTATAAAGATCAAATCTTGGTGTGTTAGTTAAAAGCTAAGGTTCTCCAGAGTTTGCCTGACAGTCCAATTCCATTAAAAGATTTAGAGAAGCAATGCCATCAATTGCCTGCAATGAGGCATGCAGCATGCTGACAGTAGTTATTTCTGACCCACCGCTGCAAAGCAGGTGGCACAGTGTGTGTGCATATGAGTTGTGGGCTGCGGGAGAAAGGGGAAGGGGAATACCATGGCATTTGAGGGAGGAACTGAGATGGGGAATGGAGAGGGTGGATCCAGCAATGAAGGTGCATGCAGGACCTGCATGCAAGGCAAGCTGCGATTGCATCTGGGGTGGGGCAGTGACGAAAGACATCACCACACCCTCCACACACACCCTGCTTCCAGAATAGCTCCATTTCAGAGTGTAAAGGAGGCAAGGGCAGGCAGGAGGGCTCAGCTCCGTGCCATTTTTTTCCATGGCGCGCCCAGCTCCCTCACCAGCACCCATGGCAGGTGCTGCATATGGGTGCAATGCCTCTGATGCAGGATCCTATCTTCCCTGTCCCCTTTCTCTCCTTGGACTTTTGCAAGCCAAACTGCTGGCAGAGTTCCATTGTGGAGCGGGAGACTTACGGAGGGTGAAGGGATTGAAATCCCCTTTTGAAGCCTCCCATTTGCTTCTCCCCACTGGATAAAGCCTGCGCCAACAGGGAGAGGGGGTTAAAGGGTAGGATAAAGTGCGATAGACTGTAAGATAAAGTAGGGGCAGTGGTGGGATTCAAATAAGGTAACAACTGGTTCTATGACATCATAGCCAGAGCCAAAAAAAACTCGAAGCCAGCCGAGGTAAGCGAGTGGGCGGGGCCTAGCCATTTAACAATGGGTTCTATAGAACCTGGGCAAACCCCCTGAATCCCACCACTGGGTAGGGGATATTTGGTCTACATGTCTCCAAGATCATGCCAGGTGGCCTGAGTCAGCAAAAGCAGGGATGTTCTGATAGGATCCCAGTAGTATACAGTGGGTCTTTCAGAACCAGAATCTTGCTTCATTCCAAACTCTTCATTGAACTCTCACTGAGTCCCTGTTAAATGTTAAGTGTTAAATGTTTTTGTTTTACTTACTATGGTTACATTGTACTTTGTTCTCTGTCAGCCACCCTGGGCGTTTGCTTCAGGATGGGAAAGGCGGGGTATAAGTTTTTCAAATGAATAAATACATGTCTGAAGAGAAGCATCTGGTTCTGGTGTACAGAGAACAAAGTACAATGTAACCATAATAAGTAAAACAAATAATAAGTGCTCAAAGAGAAATGCTGTGGAGAATCTTGACTGGCCACCAGTGTTAGAATTTACCTCAGAATGCCAGGTGCAAGGGAGTGGCCACAGAATGCAGGCAGCCTATTGTTTTGTGTGCTCCCTGAAGCATCTAGTGGGCCACTGTGAGATATAGGAAGCTGGACTAGATGGGCCTTGGCCTGATCCAGTGGGGCTCTTCCTATTTTCCTTTGAGTACATGTCTGAAGAGGAGCCTTTGTTTCTGGTGGCAGTCAAAGAGAAAAGCTGTGGAGGATCTTGACTGGCCACCAGTGTGTTTATCTCAGAATGCCAGGTGCAAGAGAGTGGCCACAGAATGCAGGCATCCTGTTGTCTTGTGTGCTCCCTGAGACATCTGGTGGGCTGCTGTGAGAAACAGGAAGCTGGACTAGATGGGCCCTTGGCCTGATCCAGCAAGGCTTTTCTTAAATTCTTATGTGGATTTATAGGTCACACAAGTGAATATTTATGGGTGACAAAAATCAGGAATTAGCATAAAGGGATGTCACTCCTTCATTTGGATGTTCTTGTCTGATTAGTCTTCTCCCTCCTTAGGTTATCATTTCTCCCTTGGATTGGTGAAGTCATTCTTGCCCAGCCAGTGCTTAAAGTAATCTTCAGTCATGTGAAAGGATTGAAATCGGAAGACTTTTCTTTACAGCAAGAGAGCTACAGCATAAACTCCTTCATTACCTCCTTAATAAGAGGTGAGCAACAAAGAGTTTGCACATTTCAAATAAAGAATTGCAGTTTTCCAGCAATGACATACAGTAATCTTGCTGCCTGAGCGCTGGGAAACTGCAATATCTCCTAATGGAACACATTTGGCTATGGGGCCACAAAGGAGAAATAGTTTCACATCCCTCCCATTTTAATCTTGCAGAAACGGTTATTGTTAAGGCTTTTAGATTATCTAGAACAAGAGCAGAAGGAAGCCATTAGTTGCAGTTGACTGAATTGCAGGAGCAGCAAAATGGGACATGGCAGCAAAATTTACTGAATCCAAAATAAATGGCTCAGCCCAACCCTGTTCTTAATGGAAACCTGAAGAAGCCATTTGGCTTACAATCACCTGGCTGTTAATAGCTTGGATGTCCTCCCAGCCTTCAACTGCTTGAAAGTATAAATCAAGAAGAAACATAGACTCATTGCACAGGTGAAGTCAGGCTGAAATCTA
This sequence comes from Lerista edwardsae, assembly GCA_029204185.1. NCBI lineage: Eukaryota > Metazoa > Chordata > Lepidosauria > Squamata > Scincidae > Lerista > Lerista edwardsae. The sequence continues at coordinate 644,702 of JAJKFI010000123.1, forward strand.
GAGCCACTAGAGCATATTGTCTTTCTCAGAGTTAATCTGCTTATGCCTGATTTAAAACACCTATCTTAATACTGGAGAAGCATCCAGTCCTAATGGCAGCAGAAGACCATTGTTCCCTAGCCTTCCCAATGCATCATTTTTATTGCCCAGGAGAATAGCCACCACTTGTTTTGAGAAAGCATTTTTGGAAATATATGCAATTGGAACTATTTTACAAATCTCTCACGTTGTGTGTGTGGGGGTGTCGAGGGGACAGATGGAATGCATATCAGGTGACATTAACATATAACTAGTTATTCATGCAAACATGAATGAACTTGTCAGAAGGTGTTAATACAGAAAATATCAGGTTTTACTTAGCCTGTAACTGGTTTTGGTCACACACACAAAATCGAAACAATTGTAGTCACATTGAGGTTTAAATGTGCCATGTTACAGAACACCTGGTTTTGGGTGTCCTTCTCCCTGCATATCAGTGATTGGATCTTATAAATTATGATCAGGTTGATTGATTCTATGCATTTTGTATGTTGATAGATATAATTTTGAGAAAAAAAACATCTTTAAATGTAGGGTTACCAGATACAAACAGGGACAGCATGCCTATACCTTTAGCCATTGTATAGAAGAGGGAATTTTGGCAGGTGCAGCTCAACGTGGAAATGTTTAAAAAGCTGCACCTGCCAAAATTCCCTCTTCTATACAATGGTTAAAGGCAGTGTTCTCAAACTTTTGAGCACCAGGACCCACTTTTTGGAATGGCAATCTGTCAGGGACCCACTGGAAGTGATTTCTCGGCCAGAAGTGCCGTTGTTGTGACTCCAGAAACTGCTGCTTTCTGATAATGCAGCAATATGTTGCGTTATTTAGCAAAGTGAATCAGAAAGGAAAGAAGCCTGTTTACAACCTTGACACAAGCAAAGCAACCATAAACCGCTCCCTCTTTCCAGCATCCCATCTTCCCATATTTTCAATATGGCTCTTCAAGGTTCTTTGCAACCCACCTGAAATTGACTCACGACCCACAGGTGGGTCCTGACCCACAGTTTGGGAACCACTGGTTTAGACATATAGGTTTCTATAGGTTTATAGACGCTATAGGTTTCTGTGCCCAACAAAAAGATGTTATACTAAAAAAATTGTATTTACTTTAGGTAACCATCACTATATAAGCCATCTACTCCCTTTTACATGGAGACAATAAAATGCTGTGTTTTATTCTTTGTAAAGCTGCCCTCTAGCACATACTCTTAAGGAATTAGCATTCCTAAACACAGAACCTAGTTTTAATGCTTCATTGCCCCACAAAACTCCAGATTAAAGCCATAAAAACCATAGTCTTTATACATAGAGTGCAGGCTACTATTACATATACCTTTTATTATTGTTGCTGTTTTATTGTATATTGAGAAGGAAAAAGCCTGTTCTGGATTCTTATTAAAATAACATAAAAATTTCTGTGAGAATAAGCATGTCACACCTACACAAACAGCTGGTGGAAGAAGGCACTGCAAAATGTACGTTTACATTTGAACAGAAGAACATAGGAAGAGCCCTGCTGGATCAGGCCAAGGGGCCATCTAGTCCAGCTTCCTGTATCTCCGGTGGTTCACCAGATGCCTCAGGGAGCCCCCAAGCCACAACATACTTGCATCTCATTGTCACTCCCCTGCATCTGGCATTTTGAGGTAGCCTACTCCTAAAATAAGGAGATTGCATCACCCATCATGGTGTATAGCCTGGGATGGACTTTTCCTCCAGAACTCTGTCCAATTCCCTTTTAAAGGCACCTAGGACAGATGCCATCACCACTTCCTGTGGCAAGGTGTTCCAGAGGAGGTTCCAAACATCTGACAGACTACCTTATTTGCAGGGTGAATTGTGTGCAGCTCGATGAGTCATATATAATGTCCACCTTATTGATAGCCATTTTTTTTTCAGGTACTGAATATGCCAGGAAATGTCTGAAGGAGAAATATCTGATCTGATAACTTTCAGGGGGAATAATATGAGGTTTTAATCAGATAAGGAATGTATATCTCAAGAATTCCTTACAGTCAGGACTGCCTCTTTAGGGCCACTAGATATACTGTTAAGATCTGTAATGATGTCTTCCATTTTTTTAAAAATAAAAAAACAACAGCTGTGAACCCAAAATAGGTAGACACCATAGAGATGGGGAAGGAATCATTAAGGGCCCAATCCTATCCATATTTCTGGTGCTGATGCAGCTGCAATGCAGCCCTGAGGTAAGCAAACAAATGTTCCCTTAAGGAAACCTCCCAGACTCTTCCTCCACCACAGAATGCAGCCCACACTCCACTGGGACTGTGTATTGGAAAAGGCAGGAGATACCCCAAGGAGATAGGGTATCAGCAGTGGCCCCTTGTCCCAGTTTACCCAGGGAGTACGGGGTTAATCCCAGAGCTTCTACAAGCCTAGGAGCACAGCTGCAGTCTAGGGAGGCTGTTGAGGGCCCTGGCTAGGAAGGGTGATTAGCACAGGTGCAGATGGGTGTGGCTGATGGTAGAGCCTGCCCAGCAACAGACACTGATTGGCCTGCCTCAGATTCCAAGCAAAGCTGCTGGAAGAGAGGCAGCCCAGTGGGTGAATGAACCCCCGCCCTCTTGCCTATCTCTGAGGCTGCTCTGGAGGGGAAACTAGTTAGCCTAGTGTGGGCATCAGGGCCCTTGGGGAGGCCCAGCAGGGAATTTGGCAGAACAGACTGTTATTTCAGGGCTGGTAAAATGGAAAGGATTTGGCCCCTAACCCCTCTCCCTCCACAATTTTGTCCAATGGAAATCTCCTCCTGCCTAGCTCTTAAACAACAACAACAACCCTTTATTATCTACATTATCATCTCATTTATTTATTTATTTATTTATTTATTTATTTATTTAAGAAATTTCTACCCCGCCTTTCCTCTGCCAAGGCAGATGTCCAAGGCGGCTTACAATATTAAAAAGGATAAAAATAAAGTATAACAGTTAACATTAAAAACATGTACATACAGCAAACATACAGCAAACTTTTCTCAAAAAGTTCTCAAATTTTTTATCACTGGGGCCCACTTTTGAGAATGACAATCTGTCTGGGACCCACCGGAAGTGATGTCATGGATGGATGTGCCGTCATTGTGACGCCACAGCCTGCTGATTTCCTGAGAATGCAGCAATCAGTTGGGTGATTTCTCAGCCATCTTCCAATAGGAAAGTGAATCAGAAAGAAAAGAAGCCTATTTACAACCTTGACACAATCAAAACAACCACATAGCCCTCCCCCTTTCCAGCATCCCATCTTCCCATATTTTCAGTATAGCTCCTCAAGGTGCTTCGTGACACACCTGAAATTGGCTTGCAACCCACTGGCGGGTCCCGACTCACAGTTTGGGAACCACTGACATACAGTATATGTTTAGCCCCCTCAGATGAATTCACATCTTGTGTGACCCACAGACTATCTATGTAACATAAGCCTCTACAATTTAACCTTGAAAGTCAGTTGGTACCCACCAAGTACATTGTCACTGTAATTTCAATGTGTTACATGATAAAGCTTTCATTGTTCCCCAGGGGAAGCAGTTCTGGACCCCAGGATCTCGCACCAAGGATGCTTTCTTTCTCATTGCCAGTGTTATTTTCTCCTCCCTGAACGGCGACTCATAGAAAATCTTGCTTTTGCCTTTCCTCTTATTCATTGCATTTCTAACTGTCAGGTGTTTATACATTGTTGTCATGTCCCTTTTAGTCATTTCAGAGCCAAGCTGTGACTGCCTAGCACTTTTAATCATTCCTCCTGCATCAATCATGCCGGGCACCTAATTATTTGTGCTGTGTGTTTTCTGATCTTCCTCCAGCTTATGACTTTGCTTTGGATAATGGGATGCTCGGAACTTAGCGTAATGCATGCTAATCTCAGCTGGTGTAAATTTACATGAACTCAGCTGACACTGCTGAATGAACGCTGATTTGTACTAGCTAACAGCTTCCCATGATTCTGCACTGATGGCAGAATCATAGACTAGAAGTGAAGTTCGAGTAGGAAATGGCTAAATGGTCATCTCATCCAGCTCTGCATTGTTCGACCAGATTGGCCATCAACCAATTTTTCATATTATGCTTCTAAAGCAGTAACCCAGAACAAAACTGGAGCTGTTGAGCAAACTGCTCCCGACAAATAAAGTGTCAAGCCATGTTCTTTATTAAAGAAAAGTAATGTTATTCTCTAGGGCAGTGTTTCTCAAACTGTGGGTCACGACCTACCAACTTCAAGCAGGTCATATACCACCTAGTGCAGCCATCATTAAAATGGGATGATGGGACACTGGAAAGGGGGAGGGCTGTGTGGTTATTTAGCTTGTGCCAGGGTTGTAAATAGGCTTTGCTTGCTTGCTTGCCTGCTATTGGAAAATGGCTGACAAATAACCCCACTTATTGCAGTATTCTCAGAAAAGCAGCAGGCTCTGGCATCACAATGGCAGCACTTCCAGTCATAACTCATTTAGCAGTAACTATTGGGACAGCTTTATATCGGCAGTGGTACCATCAACAAACCAACCATGGTTATCCATTGCACCCAGAACTGCAGGGCTCAATGCAACAAATTTTGTGGGGCCCCAATGCACACCCAGATGGCCCCCCTCCTCACTAGGACAAAAAGCAATGGTAAGCCTGTGGGCAATTACACTCTACATGAAGCACAACATTCATAAGTAGGTAGCAGAGAAGTGATGCCATCACAGTAACTGCTTCGGGGTACCAATTGGCCTTCTTCACTGCTGCTGCATACTGGGTCATCATTTGCAATGAGCCATCCACCAGTACCCCAAAATCTCTCTCCTGATCCATCACAGGCAGCTCAGAACCCATTAGTCTATATGTGTTGATTTTTTTTTTGCCCCAATGTGCATCACTTTACACTTGTCTACATTGAAATGCATCTGCCATTTTGCTGCCCATTCCCCCAGTTTGGAGAGATTTTTCTGGAGCTCTTCACAATCTGGTCTGCACCACCCAGAAAAATTTAGTGTCATCTGCAAATTTGGCTACCTCGCTGCTTATCCTTGTCTCCTGGTCGTTTAAGAACAAGTTGAAAAACACCAGGCCCAGGGGCACCCCCTTTTTGTTGTTGTTGTTCAGTCGCTAAGTCGTGTCCGACTCTTCGTGACCCCATGGACCACAGCATGCCAGGCCTCCCTGTCCTCCATTAGCTTCTGGAGTTCACCCAATTTCATGTTCATTGCCTCAGTGACTATCTAACCATCTCATCCTCTGCCGCCCCCTTCTCCTTTTGCCTTCAATCTTTCCCAGCATGAGGGTCTTTTCTAAAGAGTCCTCTCTTCTCATGAGGTGACCAAAGTATTGGAGCTTCAGCTTCAGGATTTGTCCTTCCAGGGAGCAATCAGGATTGCTTCCTGACTTCCTGTCCTGACTTCCTGTAGGATTGACCGATCGGATCTCCTTGCAGTCCAGAGTCTTCTCCAACACCATAATTCAAAAGCATCTATTCTTCGGCGCTCTGCCTTTCTTATGCTCCAGCTCTCACAGCCATACATTGCTACTGGGAAAACCATAGCTTTGTCTATGCAAACTTTTGTTGGCAGGGTGATGTCTCGGCTTTTTATTAAGTTGTCTAGGTTCGCCATAGCTTTCCTCCCAAATTTCATGGCTGCAGTCACCATCTGCAGTGATCTTGGAGCCCAGGAAAATAAAGTCTGTCACTGCTTCCATTTCTTCCCCTTCTATTTCCCAGGAAGTGATGGGAGTGGTTGCCATGACCTTAGGTTTTTTTAATGTTGAGCTTCAAGCCAATTTTGGCACTTTCCTCTTTCACCCTCATCAGAAGGTTCTTTAGGTCTTCCTCACTTTCTGCCATTAGAGTGGTATCGTCTGCATATCTGAGTGTTGATATTTCTCCCAGCAATCTTGATTCCAGCTTGTGACTCATCCAGCCCAGACTTTCTCATGATGTACTCTGCATATAAGTTAAATAAGCAGGGTGACAGTATACAGCCTTGTCGTATTCATTTCCCAATTTTAAACCAGTCAGTTGTTCCATGTCCAGTTCTAACTGTTGCTTCCTGACCCACATACAGGTTTCTCAGAAGACAGATCAGGTGGTCTGGTACTCCCATCTCTTCAAGAACTTGCCACAGTTTGTTGTGATCCACACAATCAAAGGCTTTAGCGTAGTCAATGAAGCAGAAGTAGATGTTTTTCTGGAACTCTCTTGCTTTCTCCATGATCCAGCAAATGTTGGCAATTTGTTCTCTAGTTCTTCCTCTTCGGAAACCAGCTTGTACATCTGGTAGTTCTCGATTCACATACTGCTGAAGCCTAGCTTGTAGGATTTTGAGCATCACCTTGCTAGCATGTGAAATGAGTGCAATGGTGCGATAGTTCGAACAATCTTTGGCATTGCCTTTCTTGGGGACTGGAATGTAAACTGATCTTTTCCAGTCTTGTGGCCACTGTTGGGTTTTCCAAATTTGCTGGCATATGGAGTGCAGCACTTCGACAGCATCATCTTTTCAGATTTTGAGTAACTCAGCTGAAATGCTGTCACCTCCACTAGCTTTGTTGTTAGTGATGCTTTCTAAAGCCCACATGATTTCACACTCCAGGATGTCAGGTTTGACCCCCTTTTTACCTCTTCCCATTTTGAAAATTTCCCATTGATCCCCCACTCTCTCTTTCCTGGTTCTCAGATCACTGGCATAGCTAATGAAAGTGTAGCCTGGGGCAGAGGACAAAATGATACCCTGGAAGTGATATCACAACAGGAAGTGACGTCACAGTTGTATTTTCATTTTCTTGGTTTTTTTAGACATAACTTTTGTTAGAATGAATATGTTACACTCCAATGTGTTTCACTGCATTCTGCATGAAATTCTGCATCAAATGATATATAACATAATGGTATTATTCCTAAAAATTGAAGTTTTAACAATCCACAATTTTTACATGACTGTTGCATATTTGTTTTCTGGTTTATCAGCCATAATATTTGATAGACTAAAGATACCATTTATTTATTTATTTATTTATTTATTTATTTATTTACTTACTTACTTACTTACTTACTTACTTACTTACTTACTTACTTAATGAATTTATACCCTGCCTTTCTGCTCCTTGTTAGGGCACCCAAAGCAGATTACAATAAAAATAGAATAAAATTTAAAAACAATAACAGTAACAAAAAATGACAATGGACAATACAATTATTAAAATTACAGATTAAAAAATTACAAATTAAAATACAATTTATAATACAAATTATAATACAAGTTAAAATGCCAGCCCAGCATGTCAGCAATTAAATGCTTCCTTAAAAAGAAAGGTCTTAAGACTTCGCTGAAAGATTGCTAACGAGGGACCTGTTCTTAATTCCAAGGGACCTGTTCTTAATTGCGTTCTTAATTCCACAACCGTGAAACCACCGCCGAGAAGGCCCAAGAGTAAAGATATTATACTCTGGTTTCATTGTGTTCTGCATTAAATTCCACACCAAATGATATATAACATGACGTATTATTCATACATACCAAGCATTTCACAATTTTGGCCACTAGTGTCAAGCTCAGCTTGCTGCCCCCCTAAAGCTTGTTGCCTGGTGTAATTGCACCCCCTGCACTTATTTAGCTATGCCCCTGCCTCAGATATATCAAAGATGTTTTGCTGAGGTAGATCCGTTAGTCCAAACACAGTGTATCAAATCCAGGATGGGGATAGGAATTGGTGAATGCCACTGCTGTCGAGATCCACCCTGTCAATCAATCAATCAATCAATCAATCAATCAATCAATCAATCAATCAATCAATCAATCA
>JAJKFI010000123.1:666175-688296 GCA_029204185.1 Lerista edwardsae
AAAAGCCGAGACATCACCCTGCCAACAAAGGTTCGCATAGTCAAAGCGATGGTTTTCCCAGTAGCAATGTATGGCTGTGAGAGCTGGACCATAAGAAAGGCAGAGCGGCGAAGAATAGATGCTTTCGAATTATGGTGCTGGAGAAGACTCTTAAGAGTCCCCTGGACTGCAAGGAGATCCAATCGGTCAATCCTCCAGGAAGTCAAGCCCGATTGCTCCCTGGAAGGACAAATCCTGAAGCTGAAGCTCAAGTACTTTGGCCACCTGATGAGAAGAGAGGACTCTTTAGAAAAGACCCTCATGCTGGGAAAGATGGAAGGCAAAAGGAGAAGGGGGCGGCAGAGGATGAGATGGTTAGATAGTGTCACCGAAGCGACGAACATGAAGTTGGGCGAACTCCGGAAGCTAGTGGAGGACAGGGAGGCCTGGCGTGCTGTGGTCCATGGGGTCGCAAAGAGTCGGACATGACTTAGCGACTGAACAACAACAATATCAGTTCCAAGTAGACCCATTCAGGTGATAAGGGCCTAGCCTTAGGCAAGGGAACAAATGCTCCCTAATCTGGAGGTGACCTCCAAGACCTGAACCCCACCACCACCACCACGGGATACAGCATGTGTTCCATTGATACAACTGAATGGCGTGGGATTGAGTGTAAGCAATGGTATCACTAGGGGTACAGGGTGGGTGGACCACACTAGGTGACACACTAAGGGGGTGACAAAACTACTGTCCAAAATTTTAAAATCTTGATTAAAAAAAACAAACATCATCATGTTATATACCATACGATGTGGAATCTAATGCAGAATGCAATATAACAAACCATACTGATATATCTTTATTCTATGAAAGATTATAGCCAAATAACCAGAAAAAAGGAAACAACAAACAACTGCCTTGTGTCACAAAAAGTGGATTTCCTTAATTCAGTGCTGACCAATGAGACTGAGGGTGCAATCCTAACCTGGAGTTAGGCCAGCACAGTTAGGCCAGCCAAGTTTGGCCAGCACAAGGGACACCGTAAAGTATGATTGGACCACTCTTGGAGTCAGAGAGGCCAGCACACAGACAAGCACCATCTTCCCTGACTCCAAATGTGGTCCAAACATGCTTTATGGCGGCCCTTGTGCCGGCCAAACTTGGCTGGCCAAACTGCGCCGACCTAACTCCAGGTTAGGATTATGCTCTGATTGTTCTCTCATTGCACCAGTGAGGTATTATTAAGACACAGCAGAACTAATGTTCGGGTTATTATTCAGTTGTGTGAAGGTGCAATCCTATACTGTGCTGGAATGGCGAGGCCGGCCAGCCATATCCTAGTGCAGTATAGGTGAGGCTGGAGCCTCCCCATTGCAAGGGAGCATGCACTCCCTTACCGTAGGGGAGGCTCCAGCCTCCCCTATGTGCTCCTGGGATCTGCGCCTGCTAAAGACTGGGCACAGATCCGAGGAGACCGCGCTGCCTGAATCGGGGCCACGTGGCCTTGCGGACGGGCTTAGGAAGTGGCCATACGGCCACCTCCCAAGCCCACCCATGTCTTGCCCAAGTCCCGCCCCCACCTCCCTCCCTCCCTTCCTCCCTCCAATCCCCGTGCCGCCTCAGCACGGCACCTCCCGCTCGCCGATCGGCTTTGGTCAGCGCGAGAGAGGTTCAGCGTGGGCGCAGCAGGGCCGGCGCTACCTGCAGCACCGGTCCTGTTGCTCGAGCGCTGACACAGGGGTGCAGATTGGTGTCCCAGCATCAGCGCTAAGTGCGCAGCGTCAGCACAACCCCGTTGCATGCCAATGCAGTGCAGTCTATAGGATTGCGCTGGCTGTGTTATCAAATTGCCCACTGTTTTTTTGTTGGTTACAGATTCGTTGGGTGTACTATTATATATCAACATAGATAAATAAATAGAGTTAATGGGCGTTAGAGCAGCCCTAGTGATGCCATTATATTTAGACTGTGGGTATGATATTGTAATTTATTCTGTCCATAATGGAGGTAATGCAATGAGCTCTCCCAATGAGTGATGCAAACCCTAGTGATGTCACTGTGTGTAAGTCAATCGGTTAATCAGTCAATTAAATTTGCATATGGATAATAACTGCTCCAAAGCAAAATGTACACTTTGTTTTTAGATTATGTAAATATGTCTTCTCCTCGCAGGCATCGTCTTAGGAGAGACAGTCCCTCCTGGGTAAGACAGAAAAGAAGAACTGCCTCTTTTAGTTAGGCAGTTCTTGCAATCTGCAGCTGTTATAAGTACTGGCATTAAACATAATAAATGCTTTAAAAATGCTTGATTAACTGGGGACATCTTAAACTCTTATTGAGCATTGCAGTCCTATAATTCAAAAACTTTAGGGTCAAAGGATCCCAGACAAAGAAACTGTTTTGTAATGCAAGATGTAAATTCTGGTTTGGGTGCATCAGCGGTGCTTTTTGACAATCGTGCCACAAATCAAACAAACACTTTGCATAAAATTTTAGAGTGTTCAAAATACTTGACATCAATTTCCTTGTTACCTCTTACAACAGACCTGTAAAATAGGTCTGGGTTGTTGTTGTTTTTTTAATCTCCATAGTACAATGGGCCCTTGATATCCGTGGGGAACCCTTTTCAGGACACAACCATGGATACAGAATTCCGTAGATAATAAAATCTGTGCCAGCGAATGGAAAATGCCTTCCATTCACCCCTGGGAGGCCTTCTGAGGTGCAGGGAGGTCACAGAAGGCTGCCCTGATGCCACTGGAAGGTACTTCTGATTTTCCTTCTGAGGCCCTCCATCTGCAGGCTCGGCAGCTGTGGATATTCAATTCCACGGATATCAGGTAAGGAGGGCCCACTGCAGCGGTGTCATCCTGGCGGAACGGCCCGGTACGCCGTTCCACTAGTTCCACGGACGGGTCCGGGATGAGCCTGTCCTCTCCTGAGGACGGGCGAGCTGCTCCTGGGCCCGCCCACCCTCCTGCGCATCTGAATCACTCTGAAATGAAGTGATTCCAGGCGCAGGGAGGCACAGGGAGGCGTGGCTGGCCTCCGCCATAGGGGCGGAGGGCTGCCAATCATCCGGGCGTTCCGGTTCCTGGTGCACCCGGATGACATCACTGGCCCACTGTACAAGACAGGGAGGTTGATGCTGAGAAACAATGGCTCACGAAGGGCCTGATCCCATTGGGCATAAAGCAGGCAGTACTAGTATACCGCCTGTGTCACTGTTGTGCAAGGCGCCGTAAAGCCATTTCGGCCCGAGCTACAGTGACTCCATGTTGACATTGGCCCTGCGCATCCCAGAGGGAGCTCTGCAAGCTGGCAAGTGGTGAGTCCACTGGTTGCCGGCATGGCGGGCTTTCTGGGAGGGTGGGAGGGTGATCTGGGGTGGGAGGAGAGGAGGAACAGGGGTGGGACTGGTGCAACTCTTGCCACCGGATCCCTACCTCCATGCAGGGCCCCACAGCCACACGGAGGGCATTCCCTCTGTGCCGGCTAAATAGCTGCTGTAGAGGCGAGTAGACTGCTCACCTGCCCTGTGCCCTTACCAGGGGGGAAAGGGGACAAGGTATCCACCTGAATTGAGCTGCCCAGCTACCTAGAGAATTTGCGGCCGAAGTGAGATTTGATCTAGGAATATCCTGGCTCAGAGGTCATGCTCTTAACCACTCTGTGTTGGAAATGACCATGAAACACAGTAAGAGGCACTTTATAACAATCTACTCCATAACTTGCAATGTTTTTTCTCCTGCCCAACACACACACACACACACACACACACACACACAAGTATTCTAAAGTGCTGTTTAAAGTATAGGCAGCTTTCAAAAGATAATTTGCTGCAACAATGCAGATATTCCTACATTAAAAAATAAAGCATTGCTATCTCCTATTAGTCTCTACAGCTTTTAGTAGGAAGCACCAGCTACCTTTCTGGGGGCTAATAATTGGACATGCATGTGTAGTTGTTGTGAGAAACACTTTAAGATTGAACTTTTTCATCTTAAAACAGAACCAGATCTCTCCTAGAGTAATTCTACCATGGAAGGTTTTTTAACTGGGCGGCATGGTGGTGGAAGAGAAGGCTTCTCCCAGTAGCATTTAAAAAAACAGGTATTTCTTATCTCTTCAGGGAACGAAATGTGGCAATTCACAAATTTATGAGATCTTGGGTCAGCTTTGAGTAAACTTTGAGATCTTCCTGATCCCTTAAACAGTTTTGAAAACAAACAGGACTCCTTTGGGCAGTGCTTATTAAAAGATTTAATTAAGGCAGTGTTTCTCAAATTGTGGGTTATGACCAGTGGTGCTATCTGGGAATGAGGAAGCGGTACGCTGGGCGGGACTTACGCATGATTGGCTGCCCATCCGTTGTGTTCCGCAGCTGCCCTGGCCTCGGGGGGGCTGCCCCCCATTGGCACGCCCCACCGCTGCTCGTCCAGGCAACCAATGAGCCCCCCACCCATCCCCCCTGCGAGCAGGCGCCCCCCCCCGAAGTGAGGGCAGCTGCGGAATGCAACAGACGGGCAGCCAATCACGCGTAAGTCCTGCCCAGCATACCACTTCCTCATTCCCAGATAGCACCACTGGTCATGAACTGAAGTCAGGTGGGTTGCGGAAAGCTGGGAGCAGTCATCTTGGAAGCTGCAGAACACTACTCCTTTTGGGAGTTTTAACAGTTTGAATTTTCAAGTGTTTTTTTTTTTAAAAAAATTGTTTTTAATTCAGTGCTTTTCCATCATATTTTGTCCTCATCTTGCTTTCTGGCAGGGATGTTTCATGGTTGTGCAGTTACTACAGTCCAAGAATGCCAGTTTACATTCCAGGAGTGTTACGTTCCAGGCTCCTTGTCACCAAGGAACCAGGCAGAGAAGACACCAGTGCCAAAACGTAGTTGTTGCCTTGGTCAAAAAATCAACAGCCCCAAACATATGAAACATAGTTAGTGAAGCCGACTGTTGGAATCAACCTCTGGATTAATATCTCTCCTTCACGGGGGAAGTCTAGTACATTAATGAATGCCTCGTGCATTTAATATTGGACAAACTTATTTTGACAGAGGATGTGTAAACAATATATAAAGGATTGCATCTAATCTCCTCTTCCAAATTAATTTGCGCTCCAGTTAAAGAGTTCAATTGCTGGGAGAGCAGGAAAAGGGCAGATTGTCAGCTTCATAACTGGGGTCTGAGCTCTGGGCACAGCAGCCTTGAAAATGAGAGAAAGCAGAGGGATGCTAATGATTTCTCATTTGTATACATAACACTGGAATGGGATTATGACTCTTGGCCCCATTCATGATGTCCCTGTGCCTGTTCTGGAATTAATGAATGCACTTGACAATGCCTCCCCCCCACATATACTCACACACAATATGAGCGCAATCATAACCAGGTTGGATGGCACACATCTGTGTGTAGCACACGTCTGTGTACAGCCACATCCTAAGCCGCGAGGCTGCAAGGCCCCGATTTGGGCTACGTGGTCTCCTAGGATCTGCACCCGCTCTTTAGCGGGGTGGCTCCAGCCTTCCCCCAACCAGCATTGGATATGGCGCTGGCTGGCCGGCCTTGCCATTCTGGCGCTGGGTAGGATTGAGCCCTGAGAGTGGTCCAAACATACTTTAAGGTGGCCCTTGTGCCAGTCAAACTTTGCTGGCCTAACTGTGCTGCCCTAACTGCAGGTTAGGATTGCACCCTACAACACACAAAGAATAAAACAGTGGCAGATAAAGAGCATAAACTCTTCATAACAGCCATAAATAGGGGTGATTTTTTTCAGTGATCAACACAGAACACTAAATAATGAGCATTTCTACTCAAAACACTACATAAAACAAAATTTATATCAAATTGTGAAATAGCACCACTTTTGCTTATCTTTGACACAATTTGTCACAAATTTAGATCAATTTCATAAAAATAACACCACTTTTGTTTATTTTTGACAGTTTGGAGGAATCCACAAATAGTTTTCAGCAAGGGATCAGGAGGAGGAGGGACAGAAACAGGAGGAAGTTTGTTTAAACTATCAACACACCTGTTCATAGTTCACAGTGCATGCTGGGGCAACTTTAATGGAATGTGGAAGTCAGAAGCAGCAGTTTCTTGATGCTCCAAGCAGCAACCAGAGTGCAACTTGGGAACTTTTGAGCAGGTCATTTCATGTTGGGGCATATGGGCCAGTGATTGCTTGCCTTTATAGGGCCATTCACCTTTATTTATTGTGCTGTTGTACAATTTTCAATTAAAATTCAGAGAAAAACACCACAATTTGCTATTTTAACCAAAAATTTTGGGGGGGAAAATACCACCAAAAAACCCCACCCCTAGCCATGAAGTTAAAAGATGAAAAAGGAAAAGAAAAAAAAGGGTCTTTGCCATGCACCAGAAAGACATCAGAATAGGTGCCAAGTGAGTCTCCTTTGTTTATTAAGAAAGCATTCCATAAACAGGGTGCCACCACCGAGAAGATCCTTCTTACCCTTGCCACCTACTTTATCTCAAGAGGATGGAGGCATTACCTGGAGGAGGGTATAGCTCCTCTTGCTCATGCCATTAAACGCACGGAGGTTGGGGGAGAGGTTGGTGAACATGGGCCCGCTTTCCCCTCCATACATCTGGTGTACATATTTGAGCGGTGGGCAACTTGAACATCCCAAGTGATCTAGTCCAAGGTCAGCCGCAGCCCAATCCAACTGAAATCCCTGTGCGGCAATGCAGTGGCACTGGCATGGGCTGTGCTGCATCTTGTGGGGGATTTCTGGCTCTTAGGAGGTCTCATCATAGTAAGGGAGCATTTGCCTACTTGCCCCAGGGTAAGCCCCAGCAGCCACAATGGGTCAACTCGGACCTGCACTAGCCAATGCAAGTCTGCATTGATCCATGCGAATGGATCAGGCCTGGGAAGGGCTTTGGGATTTGGCGTGTGCCAATGCTACTCTGCCCCTTCTGCCCTCTCCCTGCCCCTCCTTGCCTTCCCCTACGCCTGCAATGGATTTACCTGTTCTGGTGGACCTTTGTTGCTTTGCTGGTGGCAGCGGGAAAGCTCTGGCCTACCTGCTGGCACATCTGGGCTTGCGCTGCTGCAAAGCACTTCACAGCACTTTTGTGGCTATGCACACTATCTATAGGATTGGGCTGCTAGCAGAGCCGTTCCCAGCTCTGAGTGCACCTGGGGGGTGGGGCGACACCACTGCCCTCCCAGTGCGGCTCTTTCGCCCCCATGTGTCGCTCAGCTAGACCTCCCTGTGCCCAGAATCGCTTCATTAAGGAGAGATATGAGCGCAAGGGAGGACGGGGGGAAACTTGTGGGTTGTTCCCAGTGATGTCATGCAGGGGGAACATGGGGGAACTCAGTTCCACTAGTTAAAATTAGGGCTGACCCCACCCATTTCACTCTCCCTCCTCCCCCTCCCAATTCCTCTGCAAAGAGCTTTTCTTCTTGGTTGGCCGGCACTCAGAGGGTTAAAGGGAGTGACTCCGGATTCCTAGGGGGGTGAAGGCAATGATGTCATTCAGGGGGAACAGACCAGAACGGGCAATCCAGATCCTAACGGGCTCCGTGGCTGGTTCCCGACAAGTGCCAATCAAAAGTGAGTTCCTGTTCCTAAATCATTTGAATGACACCACTGGTTGTTCCGTGCATTGGCGCCTTGCCACTGTCTGCACACATTGTGCGTGTCACCCCCTGCAACACCCTCCCTCCACCTCTGGCTGCTAGTGAGCTTAATAACGGGCAGCCCAATCCTAAGCAGCACCAGCCTAGCAAGGCCGGTGCAGCAGGGCAGCATCCTAAGCCCAGTAGGAGCCGGCAGCAGCACAGAGCAGGGCAAGGGGAGGTTTCCCCCTTGCATCTGGGTAAGCCCCAGCCAGCCCTATGGAGCTGCTCGGATCTGCACCTGCAGATTTGCAGGCGCAAGTGAACGTGCATGGCAGTGGCCTGAATTGGGGCTGCCCTGGACAGGGACGGGGCTTAGGATTTGCTGCCCTTGTCACCGCCCACTGTGCCACCCCATTATGCCCCCAGCAGGCCTCTGGCATGCCCTCTGGAAGGTCCTGCTCTGACTGAGCACCACCAGCGCTCGACCGGTGGACAGTCAGTGCTGCTGACGGGCTCAGTGATGCCCAAGCACCGACACTACTGCTTGCACTGGTCCAGTGTCCCAATCGCTGGCGCAGATGCGCCTGACAGCACATTTGTGACCGCACTGTATCGGCACAACGCTGGTATAAGATTGCACTCTGAGTAGGAACTCAACCTTGAATTTCTTCTAGTCAAAGTTCCACATTTCAAAGTTCCGTTTTCTACCCCCTCACTAGCTCTCCAGAGTAGCTAGTCTGGAATTAGTGCTGTATATTCCCATTAATTAAATCTATTATTAAAAGACTTGTTCTGGAGTGCTTCTTGTGTAGCTCATGTTTAGGGTTATAATTTCTGGTTGTTCCAGCCATGTCTGACATTTAACTGTCATGCTCAGACCTTTTAGCAGCAGCTGTTTTCTTTTTTGGGGTTTAAACAAGTCAGATAATTATATTTTGGTAAATTGGTTATATATTGAGATTAAATGGCAACAAACAAACAGACCCACCACGGAGTATACTATTTGGCAAGTTAAATAACTATGGCTTTTCGACATCCCGTAAGATGTTCCATATTGCAAGGCCAAACGGGAATAAGAAAACCAGAGTGTTCCAAATGGGCAAATGAGAATTGGCCAAATGGAAATAAGAAATCCTATTCAGCTTTCTAGTGCCAATGCAGCCCCATTGCTGGACAGGGGCAGCCCCAAATGCTGGACAGGGGCAGCCATTGTCCCTGTGGTTGTCACTTTAGAACATTCTGAACAGTGCTCCTGAACAGTGCTCCACCAAACCGCCACCAAACCACCTGCACTCCATCCACAGATCCAGTAGCATGCCAGCAGGGGCGGAGTGCTACGTTTTGCAAGGAGCCTTACCTGGCTGTGTAAATCGTTCCTCTCCTTTGCTGCCATAGCCAGTAAGCAAACCCGGAGCATTGCTTTCCCTATGAGGATTGCTAACTGGGCAGGAGGCACTTTTTCAGGTGGTGTTCCTCTTATATTTAGCAGGGGGAGAGTAATTGCCCCGCTTCACCCCAGCACAATGTCTTTTCCAGTGGCCGTTGCTGGTGGTCATCTGCATTTTTTTATTTTTGAGATTGTGAGCCCTTTTGGGACAGGGAGCCATTTCACTTTATTTTTTTGCCTGTAAACTGCTTTGTGAACTTTTTGTTGAAAAGCAGGACCTAAATACTATTTAATACTGATTGGTTGGTTGGTTGACAGTGATGTCATGCAGGGGGAACACGCCGGAACAGCCGTTCCTGAACCTGATTTGGCCTAGCTCCGCCCACTCGCCGCGATTCGTTGCCGGCTCCATGATGGACGCGGCGCTGCGAGGGGCTCTTGGCCTCGGAGGGGGCGCCTGCTCTCTGGGGGGGATGGGTGGGGGATGCGCCGGTTGCCTAAGCGAGCGGCGGTGGGGCGCATCTACCGAGGGCAGCCCGCGCGGCGGGCAAGAAGGCGGCGGAACCGAAGGGGGCTGCCAATCAAAGGTGAGTCCGGTCAGCGTTCTGGTTCTTCGATCATTTGGATACCACCACTGTTGGTTGGCTGGCTGGCTACAAGGGCAAGGGAGGAGCGATGTACACAACAAGGTAAGGCTCCTTGTAAAATGTTGTTTTCTGTAGCCCTGGTAGGGTTGCTACTGCATAGATCTGTAAATTGCCTCCTGATCCACTCAAGGCTACATCTCCTTATCCAAAAGCTTCCACCCCAGCCCTTGTTCGTGTACTAGAATTTTAGAGTTCAACAGCTGGCAAACCTAGGCCTCATCTATGGCCCATGAGAGGGGGGTGCAGGGGGTAAATTTTACGTGGGCTCAGGGTCAAAAAGGGGGCCTGGGAGCCAAAAGGAGGGCTCATAAATTTCCTGGGATCTTGGCTGGCTTCATGAAGAGTGAGAAATGGCGGTTGGGCTGACCAGAAGCCTACAGGGTAGGTAGACCTGAAATCAAGAAGCTCAGTAGATCTGGGCTCGAGACCTTTCCAGCTATTGCCACCCTCCCACCACCCCATTTCACACCTTCCCGTCACCCGTTCTGCCCGCCCCTGTTCCTGCCCTTCCCCTGCCCTGTTTCACCCCTCCCCCTCCCCCTTTGGGAAGGCACTCTGATAAAATTCCTCTTGGAGGCTGGCCTCATCTGCAGATCTCATCGTAATTGCAAGACCTTCCACAAACCAAGGAACCAGTGGTGAAATTCAGCCAGTTCTCACCAGTTCAGCAGAACCAGTTGCTAATTTATTGATATACAAAAAGTAGTGCTGTAATAAGAAGCAGTACATAGAAAGGAGGACATAGAACCGGTTGTTAATTTATTTGAATCCTACCACTGCAAGGAATGTATAGGTAAGTAATCCAGTTTTCCTGGATTCAACTGGGAAGAGTTTGTGCATCCTAATGTAAGGGTAAGGAGGAATGGATTGGCCTGTGTTGGGAAAAGGAATTTATATACTGTATACATTTTAAAATGTTGTAAACACATTTATACTTAGGGTCAAGGTGGGCTTAAGAGGCTGCTCGTGTGCTGGGAGCATGAGTGATGGACTGATCTGTTGTGCCTGCTGGGAAAACATAACAAGGCACTTTACCAGTGATCTCCCCATCAGGCTGCTGGATAGTAATTTTTCTTGTGGTTTCTTCTGCCTGCTGGGGAGGCAGTCGGTTGACAAATCTCTTGGCCAGTCATTCATCCCCAAGGTTGGCTGCTTCTGGAAGACCTTGAGCTGTTTTGATGTTGACTATAAGGAGGAGAACAGGAAGTACCACTCCCTTGCATGATACATTTCCATCAAGTCAGAAGGGGGTTTGCACATGTCTTTAGAGAACTGAAGTTCCCCTTCAGTGTGGCAGAGAGCAATGGGGACAGGTAGCCTTAAATCAGCTGTGCTTCTTGTTTCCTTTCACTTAGCATCACATCTGAAACAGATCCCAGAAGGTTAGGCACTTATGGGTGGATGGCTTGGATGGGTGGATGCTCTACCTAGCAGAAATAAGCACAGTATGTATTCAAATACACATTCATTGTGCTTAAAAGTTGCTTCAGATGAGCATCAATGGGAAGGAAGGAATTCTGAAGCTTCCTGTCCCTCTCAAAACAAGGCTCAGGGTGTTGGATTCTGCTTCAAGTTGCTTAAAGTGGCACATGCCTTTTATTTTTTCCCCTGCCATGTTTTATTTGCCCAGAGTGTAGTTAGTCTGTGGAACTCCTAGCCACAGGAGGTGGTGATGGCGTGTGGCCTAGGTTCCTTTAAAAGGGGATGGGACAGACTTCTAGGGAAATGTCCATCACAGGCTAAAAGCCATGATGGATGGTACAGCCTCCTTATTTTAGAAGCAGGCTACCTCAGAATGCCTGATGCAGAGGAGTGGCAATGGGTGCAGGCATCTTGTTGTCTTGTATGCTCCCTGAAGCATCTGGTGGGCCACTGTGAGATACAGGAAGCTGGACTAGAGGGGCCTTTGGCCTGATCCAGCAGGGCTTTTCTTATGTTCTTATTTATTATACAGTAGTTTTACCAGGGAATTTAAAACAGCAACAACATAACCAGCATAAGATAGCAGATGAGGCTCAAAACACAAGTGAAAAAGTTCCAGAATGCACTAAAACAATAAAAGCTATAAAAGAAAATGACAAACAACTCCTAAGTAATTATAAACAAAACACACCAATCCAAATAACCATTTTAAAGGTTTGTATATCAAGAGAAATTGAAAAGAGATGAAATTAGTCTAATAATATATAATAAAAATGTCCAGTAATCAACAAACACAAAACAAATTAAATGTGGATGGCTTCAGACCAGACAGATCTGGCTTATCTACAGGAGTAACACACCAGACACATATGTCCATAAATGTCTGTAATTTACACATGCCTAAACCTTTAATGGGACAGGCTTTGGAGAAGAGACTGTAGCTCAGTAATATGTAGTGCTTCTCTGGCTTCTTGAGTAGGGCCGGAAAAAGTTCTGAAACCTTGGAGAACTGGGGCCAATACAGTGTAGATACTGGGACAGACAAACCAAAGAACATGATAAAAGCCCTGTTAGGTCAGGTCAAGGGCCCATCTAGCCCAATATCCGGTTTCCCACATTGGCCTACCACCTACCTCTGAAGAGAAAGAATGCATATTTCCTGTGATTGCTCCCCTACAAATAGTATTCAGAGCACAATCCTAACCTGGAGTTAGGCCGGCACAGCTAGGCCAGCAAAGTTTGGCTGGCACAAGGGCCACCATTAAGCATGCTTGGACCACTCTCCGAGTCAGGGAGGATGGCGCATATCTGTGTCCTGGCCTCCCTGACTCTGAGACTGGTCCAAACATACTTTACAGTGTCCTTTGTGCTGTTCAATGTGCTGTACAGGTGTTCAATGGAGTGCAGGTGGTTTGGTGGCAGTTTGGTGGGCCCAGGAGCACTGTTCAGAATGTTCTAAAGTGACAATCACAGGTACAATGGCTGCCCCTGTCCAGCATTTGGGACTGCATTGGCACTAGAAAGCTGAATAGATTTCTTATTTCCATTTGGCCAATTCTCATTTGCCCATTTGGAACACTCTGGTTTTCTTATTCCCATTTGGCCTTGCAATATGGAACATCTTATGGGTTAGGCTGTATCCAGCGCAGCTTGGGAGGCTACTAGAGCTTCCCTGGGGAAAGGGAACGTTCATGGGAACCCTATGGGTTCCTCAGATCTGTGCCTGCAAAATCACAGGCACAGGTTCAAGGAAGCCACGTGGCCCAGGGATGAGGCCTTGGATTTGGCCTAACAGCTGCAGCCACATGCCACCTGCCTCCCCAGGCCAGCATGCCCACCCACCCACCACCAGGAAAGGCTTCCCACCCACCCTCCCAGAACCGCCCCTGCACCACCTGGGCAGCCAACGTTCTTGGGCTGACACTACTCCTAGAGTCCACCTGAGCGCTGTAGCTCCGACGTGGGGGTGACAGTCGGAGCTCTCACTTCGGTGCTACGCAGGGCTCCCTGAGTTCTACAACTACAGCTGAACTCGAAGGTCATGCACAACCATCATGACCAGTTGCCATAGATACATCTCTCTTCCCTGATTTGTCCAATCCCCTTAGCCATCCAAGCTTCCCAGTGTGATTGGTAAAATTCATGGAGGAAGCCTTGCAAGCGACATCATTAGCATGTCAAGAAAATAAATAGCAAGTTGTCTTTTACCTGCAGATACCTGTGAACATTTTCAAAGTTCTTTAACGATCGTACCACTGGGTCCCCCAGGGTAGAATTTACCATTCCATTAATTCTTTTTCAAAACAAGATGCCAGAAGCCTGGCAGAGCACAATCCTAATCAATTCTGTGGCATCCTATCAATCAGACATTTCTGCTTGTCTTCTCCAACATACCTAAGGATGGCTAAAAAGGCCCTCGCTGCTCATAAGCTCTACAGCAATACAGCAGGGAACACTTGAGGAGTTCCATTGAAAACCATCTGGCAGCAAATAAAGGGGAAAAATTAAAATCTCTATTTCCCGCACCAAGTGCCCCATTAGAGTGTGTGGCTGTCTCTTTGCGTTGTCGTTCACCCAGCTGTCAACTGGAACAAAACGTGCTGTAGCTATTCCGGGGTTACGAGCTGCATACCTAAATGGATAAAAATGTAATTCACAGCTCAGCAGCTGAAGGATTGTGACAACCGCTATGAAAGAAAGGTGCAGTGAACACTGGGTTGTAGGATCAAGCAATATCACTGACAGCCAAATCCTAACAAGGGCCTGCACCGGCGGAGAGTGCGTTCTGCTGGTGTACACTGTCGCACAAGTGCCACAGAGCAGTGCCATAAGGCAGTGGTTCCCAAACGTTTTAGACTGGGACCCACTTTTTAGAGTGGCACTCATGTCAGGACCCACCAGAAATGATGGCATTAACCTGGAAGTGATGTCATAGCTGGAAGTGACATCATCAAGGAGGAAGTAATGTCATTGCAATGTAATCTAATGACACTCCTGGAATGCCAACTGGCACTCTTGGGATGTAGCAATTGCACAGCCATGAAACATTTCTGACAGAAAGCAAGATGAGGGCAAAATATGTCAAAGCCCAGAACTAAAAACACTTTTGTAAAAAACCCACACTTGAAAATTCAAATTGTGAACACTCACAACAGGAATATAGCAAGAGTAAGGTCTGCAGCTTCCAAGATGGCTGGTCCCAGCTTTCCGCAACCCACGTGACATCAGGTTGCAACCTGCCAAATGGGTCCCGACCCAAAGTGCCATAAAGCGCTTGGGAACAGTGCAAGACCCAGTCACAGTGCAGTCCAATGGGGCGTGTGGGAGCGGACGCAGACAAGGAGGGCATTCAACAGACTGGGGAAAGCATCATGGCTCTGGGTACCCCATAGGGGCTATGCTGGGTACCCCATAGGGCAGCCCCAGCTGCTGCCTGGATCCCAGTGTATCCATTCGACTTCTAGGTCTGGCTGCCCAGGGTTGAGGTTTCTTCCAATCCTTCTGGGCCAAGGACAGGCCGAGGAAATGTGAGCCTGTTGCCTCCAGAGATCTACCTCCAGGCGTGGCAGCCGCTCTCTGAGATGCCTCTGCTAAGTCTCCATTTGAGCCCAGCCACCAGGGCTAGCAGTCCTGCCCAGCAGTGTCATTCAGCTGGAACACTGGGTGGGAGGAACGGGTGAGCGGCAGCCCGCCCGTTGCGTACCGCTCCGTTTCGCCATCTTCCCCACCCCCGCGGGGGCGGAGAAGACGGCAAAACGGAGCGGTATGCAACGGGCGGGCTGCCACTCACCCATTCCTCCCGCCCAGCGTTCCGGCTGAATGACGCCGCTGGTCCTGCCCCTTCCAGTTGCACTGCTCACCTAAGGTCGCCCAAGATCTTGGGCCAGCCAACAACCAACCCAGGAACCATAGTGCGTGGCTGCTTGTCCAGGCTGGCAATTCTGCTCGGCCATCCTGAAGCCTACAGTGTCAGTCCGGGACGGTGGCAGCAGCAGCACCCCGTCACACCAGGCCCGGTGACAGTGTCATATTTTGGTCTCCCTGAAATCTGTACTTTAAATGCATATTAGCAGACATCCTGGACTTCGAACGCTCTTCCATCTCGGTCCCACATGAACAACATTCACAAGCGATGCTTACCAGACTGGAAGATGTGATTAGCTTCATTTACGCAAGCCCACTTACGGCACATGCTTAAAGCTTGTTTCCTTGGAAGCAAGTCCCATTAAGTGCAATGGGGCTTGCACCTGCTAGGAATGCTTTGGGACGCAAGCTGAACATGCCCGGCACACCTTACCGACTGTAAAAGCAGCATGACAGCAGCAGCCATAGCAGGGTAGGCTTCCTGATGGAAATGAAAATCCCCTGGAATCTCAGTGCTGAGGCCACTAATGACACTGCAACGTTGGGACCAATCGTACACTGTACAGAACCATACAGACAGCGGCATCATGCAGCCGGAACGCTGGGCGGGAGGAACGGGTGAGCGGCAGCCCGCCCGTTGCATACCGCTCCGTTTCCCCATCTTCCCCGCCCCCACGGGGGCGGGGAAGATGGCAAAACAGAGCGGTATGCAACAGGCGGGCTGCCACTCACCCGTTCTTCCCGCCCAGCGTTCTGGCTGCATGACGCCGCTGCATACAGACCATAAAGATAAGAAGCTTCAAAGGAAAGGCATCTTTCTTAGGTACCTGAGGGCGCAATCCTAAACTGCACTGGACCAGGGGTGGCCGATGGGCCTGCACTGTATCCAGTGCCGCTTTAGAACTCTCTGGAGCCTCCCCAGGTCAAGGGCACATTTGTCTTCAGCCTTCCCTTTGGGTTCCTCAGATCTGTGCTTGCTGTATAGCAGGCATAGAGTCAAAGACACCGCATGGCCCGAATCGAGGCTCCATGGCCTGGGGACGGAGACTTGGATGTGGCCTAATGGCGGCATCCCAGACCCACCCCCTTCCCTGGGCCGGCACACCTCCCGGAGGTGACATCAGCCCCCAAAGCACACTGGAGTTGAACATCTCTCCCTGATCAGTGGTGTCATTCAAATGATTTAGGAACAGGAACTCACTTTTGATTGGCACTTGTCGGGAACCCGGAACCAGCCATGGAGCCCATTAGGATCCGTTCTGGTCCGTTCCCCCTGAATAACATGACTACCTTTAACCCTCTGAGTGCCAGCCAACCAAGAAGAAAAGCTCTTTGCAGACGAATTGGGAGGGGGGAGGAGGGAGAGTGAACTGGGCGGAGTCAGCCCTAATTTTAACTAGTGGAACTGAGTTCCCCCGCGTTCCCCCTGCATGACATCACTGTCCCTGATGTGAACATGTTTGCTTTGCATGCGCCGGGAGATTTTTGAAAAACATGGTAAGCATTTTAATATGCAATTTCCATGGCCTTCCGCATTCTGAATAGTACAGTTTCACATGTATTTCCTGAACTTCTAAATTGGCTCTGCAAGGAGAGCACAATACTCTTTTCTTATACTGTCAGGTCAAATTTGGAATTGTGCTTCAATATCGCAAGCGCGGATGTTATACGCATTCTCAACGTAGAAATATTTGACACTGCTAGGTGAGGAGTACTGGCGAATACATGCTTCACAAAATAGAATGCCGGCTAAATAGAATTGGGGGAAGGAGCCAGATAGCTTCAGTGGGAAAGAATACCCCCATGGAACGTGCTACTGTATATCTCTTTTGTTTTGTTTTCTATTGACCAAAATGCTATGAAAAAGTCATTTTCCCCCCAGTGCAGGTGGCAAAGTGCGATTAAAAAGAAAATCGTTTTTGTCATCTATTACCACACCTGGAAATGCAATGCTGAATACGCAAAAACGGAAGACAAAAAAAATTGCCGCACACAATGCAGCTACCCGTTGAAAAAGCAGAATGCCGGTGGCAAGGGATTGGATTGATAATGACAGTTCATGGTTTTCCGTACAATAGGCAATTGGAAGAAACAGGTTTCAGTGATTTCCTTCTCAGACAGAAAAGAAAGGAAATACGGCAAATGAGAAGGCCCGCTCTGAAGATCAGATTTTGTGCAACAGTATTTCAATAGTGTCATTGTCAAGATCCAGTCGGGCACGTGTTGATTGGGGGAGTTTAATTACCAATCAGGAAATTGTTAAGCACAACAAATAGCACTTCCTTTGTCAATTCGGTGTTGATTAAGATTGGAGGAGTAAATTAATGCCACAAACACACGTGGCTGGAAAGGAAGGGGGGAAACACAATAACTCTGCTACAATTTGGCTCATTGTGTCACCATTTTTTCCCTTAATTGCCTCAGTGGGAAACTCAGTCCAGAATCTAAATAGACCATCTGGGCAGTTTTTCTTTGTATTCATCAGTACTATTAAAAATGGACACAGGACAAAACAAAGCCAGCTATGTGTTTCTGAGAGCGGTTAAGGCAGTGGTTTGCAAACTGTGAAATACTTGCAAAAAACCCACCACCCTATACAATGTATAGGGTTGTAGCCCTAATGAGGAGCCAAGGCCAATGGTCCAGTAGGTCAAAGGAGACACCAGTCAAAAACATTTGGGAACCACTGGATTCAGGGTTTCAACTCCAGGCTCAGGAACTATAGGCACTTACTTTCTCTAGACACGATCGAATGCACACTGTGTTGTCTGTTGAACTTGACGGTTGGATTTGGGTGACTCATGGGTAGGTAACTTAAGGGAGGGCACAATCCTAGCCTGGAGTTGGGCCAGCACAAGTGCCGGCCCAGGATTGTTCCAAATGTGCCTTAAAGCGCATTTGGACCATTCTCGGAGTCATGGAGGCTGGTGCATGACCGTGTGCTGGCCTCCCTGACTCCGAGAGTGGTGCAGATGCACATTTGCAACACTCCTGGGCACGTCTGCAACACAAGTCACAACTAGTGGCTTGTGCCAGCCTAACTGCAGGTTAGGATTGCACCCTGATTTGTTCATTATATAGGCTCCTCAAAGGGCTTCTGACAAAGGGTCTGTACAGCGCTTTGATTTGTCTAAGGCAAGGTTCTCCAAACCCCAGCCCAAGGTTTGGAAAAACCCTTCCCCCGTCTGAGCAGCATTTCCTTGTCCATGCAAGCGCAACTCCATTCTCAAGCAGAACGGATGGCAAGGATGCTCTGGGCAGTTGCCTCTATGCCCAGGCATCCCAGAAGGCTGTGCAGCAGGACACCCGGCGTAGACGTATGTAACTGCCCAGAGTGTCCCTGCCACCAGTTCTGCTTGAGAATGGAGTGGTACTTGCACAGAACAGTAAGCGCCACCTGGGACGGGGAAAAGGTTTTTGCAACACAGCAGTCGTGGGTTTGGCGACCGCTGGTCTAAGGCAACAGTTATCAACCACTGTGCCACGGCACATTGGTGAGCTGCCAATTGGTGAGCTGCAGGTGTGCTTGGTGGGTGGGTGGTGTTCATATATTAGTAGAGCCTTTTGGGGGGGGGGTGAGCCGCTGGCCAGCAGTGCAGTGTGCCTTATCCAGAAAACAGACGATATACATTTTTAGTGCCTGGTTGGCATGCCATGAGATCAGAGGCGTTTCTACAGGGAGGGCAAAGCTCTAGGTTTGGCAAGAAGCCTTACCTTGCAATGGAAATCACTCCTCTCCTGCACCATTTTAGCCAATCCTCACAGGGAACAGCAACATCTTGGCATTGCTTACTGGCTACAGCAGCAAGGGAGAGGAGGGATTGACATGACAGGGTGAGGCTTCTTGCAAAACTTAAAGCTTTGCCCTCCCTATAGAAATGCCACTGCATGAGATGAAAAGGTTTTGAAAATTTCTGGTCGAAGGGAAGAAAGGGATGGGAACGGCTGAAAGCTTGGTTGTCCTGCAGGACAGTACCCAGTTAATTCCCTGTCAAAGCAATCCTACGTTCCCTTTTGCTTTACTAAGTGCTCAGGGGGACTTACTCCCAAGCAAGTGTGCAAAGGATTACCTGAATATAACACAAACACATCCATTTTAGCTCCAATTCTTCAAAATTCAACTTGTCACAAATGAGCTGGACTGCCATGTCTGGTTATAGTTTTGGGAAGACAAATTTCATGACTCCTACATTAAGTGATAACTTGTGGGTATATCTGGGCAATCACAGATCAAATTCATGAATGAAACTTTCATATATCCTCAAATACCATCCTATTGAATGGAGTTAGTTCTCATGAAGCAGTCAGCACCAGTCACAAAAGGACTCCAACAATGTGCCTTCCCGCCTGCTCTAGTGCTCTTTTCTCTCTCTCAAAACCAGGAGACATCCACAAACGTTGAATATTGGAAGAGTAAGAACAGATAAGAAAATGTTTTACCCAGCAGGTAATTAACCTGTGGAACTCCTTGCCATGGGAAGTGATGATGGCGTCTGGCCTGGATGCCTGTCAAAGGGGATTGGACAGATTTCTAGAAGAAAAGTCCATCACAGGTTACAAGACATGATGTAACAGGTTACAAGACATGATGTAACACAGGTTACAAGACATGATGTAATGATGTACAAGAAATGTAAAGTGATGCACATTGGGGCAAAAAACCAAAACTTTACCTATAGGCTAATGGGTTCTGAGCTGTCTGTGACAGCTCAGGAGAGAGATCTTGGGGTGCTGGTGGACAATTCAATGAAGGTATCGACCCAGTGTGTGTCAGCAATTAAGAAGGCCAATTCCATGCTTGGGGTCATTAAAAAAGGGGTTGAGAATAAAACAGCCAATATTATCATGCCATTGTACAAATCGATGGTAAGGCCACACCTGGAATATTGTGTCCAGTTCTGGTCGCCGCATCTTAAAAAGGACATAGTGGAGTTGGAAAAGGTGCAGAAGAGAGCGACAAAAATGATTACGGGGCTGGGGCACCTCCCTTATGAAGAAAGACTGCAGCGTTTGGGGCTCTTCAGTCTAGAAAAAAGGCGCCTGAGGGGGGACATGATTGAGACATACAAAATTATGCATGGAAGGGATAGAGTCGATAGAGGGATGTTCTTTTCCCTCTCTCAAAACACCAGAACCAGGGGGCGTCTGCTAAAACTGAGGGTTGGGAGAGTTAGATAAAAGGAAGTACTTTTTTACCCAGCGGGTAGTTAATCTGTGGAACTCCTTGCCACAGGAGGTGGTGATGGCATCTGGTCTTGATGCCTTTAAGAGGGGATTGGACAGATATCTGGAGGAAAGGTCCATCGTGGGCTATAGGCAATGATGGATTGTGCAACCTCCTTACATAGGTGATGGGCTACTGGTACCAGGTGCAAGGGAGTGGCAACAGGATGCAAGCATCTTGTAAACTCATGCCTTCCTGGGGCACCTGGTGGGCCGCTGTGAGATACAGGAAGCTGGACTAGATGGGCCTTTGGCCTGATCCAGCAGGGCTCTTCTTATGTTCTTATGCAACCTCCTGGTTTCAGAAGAATGCCAGGTGCATGGCAGCAGGATGCAAATACCTTGCAAATATTTGCAAACAACAAGCAAGCAGCTTGTGTGTTCCCTGAAGCTTCTGGTGGGCCACTGTGAGATATGGAAGCTGGGCCATTGACCAGATCCAGCAGGACTCTTATGTTCTCTCATTGCTCAAGGGCACAAACCTAACTTGGGTAGGCGCACGCAGGCCAACTGGGTGCACATTCCTAACCTGGAGTTAAGCTGGCACAGTTAGGCCAGCAAAGTTTGGCTGGCGCAAGGGCCACCGTAAAGCACGTTTGGACCACTCTCGGAGTCAGGGAAGATGGCGCACATCTGTGTGCTGGCCTCTCTGACTCCAAGAGTGGTCTAAACATACTTTACGGAGTCCCTTGTGCTGGCCAAACTTTGCTGGCCTAACTGTGCCGGCCTAATTCCAGGTTAGGATTGCGCCCTGGATCAACAGCACTGGCATCACCAATATCCTAACCACCTTCCCAGACCTAGGTCTAGGTCTACATGGATCTGTGCCACCTATTCAACAAGTGCAGGTCCAAGCAGACCTCCATCCAGAGGCGTTTCTACAGGGATGGCCAAGCTCTAAGTGTTGCAAGAAGCCTTACCCTGTCCTGTAAATCCCTCCTCTCCCTTGCTGCTGTAGCTAGTAAGCAACGCCAAGATGTTGCTTTTCCCTGTGAGGATTGGATAGAACGGTGCAGGAGAGGAGTGATTTCCACTGCAAGGTAAGGCTTCTTGCAAAACTTAGAGCTTTGCCCTCCCTTAGATCTGCCTCTGCCTCCATGCCATGGAGGCCTTTTCAGCCTGGAGAGCCCCCCACCATAGGATGCCGTGGTCACCATTTTAGCCCCACTGCAGCAGTGTGTGTATATGTGTATGGGGTTTTTGAATAGGAATGGATGGCATGTCTGGAAAACTGAAGCACTTGCCTGTGTGAATCTGCCCGGAAGGTTTGGACACAGCCACTGGCACCTGATTCAGCACGCGAAGGTGAACAAAACATTGCCATGCAAAATTAAAACATGTTGATTTCACTTTAATCTTTAAAGCTTTGCCACTTCAAGGCTGAACAGCAAAATATACGACCCACAGGCAAAAGCTTATTCTTAGTTCCTGTTTTCAGTCTCTGGGCTTAGCCTGGCAATACATGTGTAATTTATGTAATCAATCTATCAATCAAATAGCAGAAGATTTAGTCGAGAGGGCAGATTTAGTCAAGAGGGTTAATGCCTCCGTTTGCCTGAAGATAAGAGCTGAAGATCTGAAGGTCGCCAGTTCAGGACAGCCTGAAGTCTCTGTGAGCGGCAGACCTCGTTAATTGCGACTGATTAACGGCTGAGCTTCGGCTGCCTTGTGCGAGGGGGAGTTGTGCCGAAGTTCAGCCGCTTCTCTGGTGGGAGCAGGGGAGCTGCTTATCAGGCAGCAAGAAGACAAATGGGTGGCCAGAAAGAAGGACTAAATCCAGAAAGATCCATCTGTATGTGTGTAGTTCTTGAAAGACAGAACGTTTCTGTAAAAATTGTAAAAACGCTTTGGGTTTCTGAATAAAGTCTGCCTATGTAAACCACCTTGAGTTATAGTCATTAGATAAATCTGGTGACCTAAGAAAGGCGGTATATAAATCCAAGTATTATTATTATTATTATTATTATTATTATTATTATTATTATTATTATTAT
>JAJKFI010000123.1:688306-699274 GCA_029204185.1 Lerista edwardsae
ATTATTATTATTATTATTATTATTATTATTATTATTATTATTATTATACCACTTTTGAACACAAAGTTCACAAAATGGTTTACAGGAGAATAGTAATAATGGCAAATGGCTCCCTGTCCCAAAAGGGCTCACAATCTCAAAAAATGCAAAACCCCACCAGCAACGAAAAAGAAAAGACACTGCACAGGGGTGAAGAGGGACAATTACTCTCCCCCTGCTAAATCTAAATTTCAATCTAATCACTTGAAAAACTGCCTGTTGCCTTGTTAGCAGGGGACTGTGAGAGTTCATCTGAATGTGTGCAGATGATGTGTGCAGAAATATTTGGTTTGCTACTAACCACTACCAGACCATGCCAAACACTTGGGATTAGGGGATGACAGCATTTCAGATGGTACAGCGTAACCACTGGTATACCCGCCACACCCTTGTGGGAGTGGGTTGTGCCTCTCAGGCTTTCTGCTAACAGTAATGATGGGCGTGAAATCAAGCATTCCCCCTGCTGTTGATACGCCTCCTGACCTACTGGCTGGCCGCCCCTGAGCATTCTTGCGGAAGAAGGGAACAAGAGTGCTAATAACTTCTGCAATACAGATTTTAAACATTAATTAAGCCTCGTCATGTCTTGTGTCAGCTATGTAAACACTTCAGTAAGCATTCCATGAATTGAATCTGAACGAAAAAGGCTACAGCTCTTCTAGTTGAATGCACTGCCCTTGTTTAACATTCAAGCGAGCACCTGAACTATCAGCAGAAGCTGGTGGGAGAGCATCTTGTGCAAATACTAGGGGGAGTTGCAGGCACACTTTGAGAGGGGAGAAAACTCATTACTTAGCTCCAATATTGCAAAGCACAAATTCACACCTTTTGGCGGGCACACCTGAGCACAGGTGCTTACATGCGAATGGGGCATGTTTACATCCATGTTGTGTTGAAGGACCTTGACTGGTTGAAGTCCATGGAGTTAGGCAAAGGCGGCAATAATAACTGGACACAGAGGTCGAAAAGACCTGGCAGAAGTTGAGTTGAACGCGGACATTTGATCTTCCTTATGTGAGATCAGATCCATTGGTGCATTTAGCTTAGTATTATCAGCACTGACTGGCAATGGTTTTAGACAAGAGTTATTCCCAGCACCACATGGAGATACCTGGATTGACACCTGTGATTTTCCACATGCAAAGCAGGTGCGCTACAGTTGAACTACAGCTACTGTCCCTGTCTGTACAAGGTAAGAGCCAGCCAACCAGAAATTCTTATGGCCCAATCCCACCCAAGGTCTGAACCAGTGGAACATGTGTTTTGCTGGCACAAGCTACTGCAAAAGTGCCTTAAAGCACTTTGTGGCAGTACAGGGAGTCGGAACATCAGTGGGAAGGCTGGAGACTTATCGCGCATGCTGTTGGAGCAATGGAAGCCCACTAAAGCAGGTCAGCCCGATGCAAGGGGCGGAAAGGGGAGGGGCACGGAAGGGATTGGAAGGCACAGAGAAGGACACAGAGAGGAGATGGAATCGAGGTGGGTGGATCAGGCCCCGGAGGGGGCAGGTTCAGCGCATGTTGAATCATAACCCTGTTCCCTGTCCAATCTGCCTGCACAGAACAACTCAGGGCGCAATCCTAACCTGGAGTTAAGTCGGCACAGTTAGGCCAGCAAAGTTTGGCTGTCACAAAGGCCACCATAAAGCGCGTTTGGACCACTCTCGAAGTCAGGGAGGATGGCGCACATCTGTGGTCCAAAACGCATTTTACAGTATCCCTTGTGCTGGCCAAACTTTGCTATCTTAACTACGCTGGCCTAACTTCAGAATAGGATTGTGCCTGCAGGCTTGAACAAGTGATAAGAACATAAGAAGAGCCCCACTGGATCAGGCCAAGGGCCATCTAGTCTAGCTTCCTGTATCTCACAGTGGCCCACCAGGTGCCCCAGGGAATACACAAGACAACTAGATACAGTATGTGCATCTCGTTGCCTCTCCCCTGCATCTGGCACTCCGAGGTAGCCTACCTCTAAAGTAAGAAGGTTGCACTAATCATCAAGGCCTATAGCCTGTGATGGACTTTTCCTCCAGAAATCTGTCCAGTCCCCTTTTAAAGGCATCTAGGCCAGATGCCATCACCACCTCCTGTGGCAAGGAGTTCCACAGATTAATTACCCGCTGGGTAATTACTATTACTGGTACGTATCTAAGTTGATCCACAGCATCTGTTTACCCCAGGGCAAAGGGACAAATGTACCCTTACCCCACAGAGACTTCCAGGAGCTGAAAATCTCCCATGTGATGCAGTTTAGCCCACCTGGGTGCTACTGCATCACCACACAGGAATTTAGTTAAGATTGGGCTGCGAGATAGACAAGTTGCCCCAAACAATTCCAGAGGAGAAATGAGACAATGACAATGCAGGCTTTCAAGCAAGGAAGAATAAATCTCTTAAACAGGCCACACTCTACTTGCTGCCAATTCTCTTGCTGGACTTCCTGGTACTTAAGACTTGATTAGATAGGTGAAGCATGAGGCTTATGACGGAGGCTCCCAGGGTTCAACATATTCCCCTGTGACCTAATTTGAACCCCAACTCCAGCCCTAACCTGGAGTTAGGCGAACACAGATAGGCCAGCAAATTTTGGCCTGCACAAGGGCCACCATAAAGTGCATTTGGACCACTCTCGG
Organism: Lerista edwardsae; assembly: GCA_029204185.1. Taxonomy (NCBI): domain Eukaryota; kingdom Metazoa; phylum Chordata; class Lepidosauria; order Squamata; family Scincidae; genus Lerista; species Lerista edwardsae. The sequence goes on from JAJKFI010000123.1 coordinate 690,978, forward strand.
AGTCAGGGAGGATGGCGCACGCCTGTGTGCTGGCCTCTCTGACTCTGAGAGTGGTCCAAACATACTTTACAGTGTCCCTTGTGCCTGCTAAACTTTGCTGGCCTAACTGTGCCAGCCTAACTCCAGGTATGGATTGCGCTCTGAGATGCAGAGCTCAGAATGAACCTGAGATAGAATTAAGCCAATCACGGCTATTCCAGATCAAGTTCAAATGAACAAACTTTTGGCCATTTGAAAAAGCTGTGGAAGCGATCCAATGAATCACTCTTAATTTCACAATCAAATTTGTCATTCCTCCACAAGCCTATTTCATTTGTATGACCAGTGGCATCACATGAAATGGACACAACTATATTAACGTCTGACTTACTCACTTTTTGCCTGACACACAGAATCATTAGACATTATACTTGCAGATAGCCCTGCAGTCTACCCCTTATTTTTCTTGGGGCTTAAATGCATTTTGGATCCTACTTAGTTGAGAAGGGCAGCCCATATGCCATCAGATGCAAGTAAGGGATTTTTTAATTTTGTTTTTAGTTCAGTGCATTTATATATTTTGTCTTAATCTTGTTTTCTGTCAGGGATGCTTCATGGTTGTACAATTGCTGCAGTCCAAGAATGCCAGTTTGCATTCCACGAGTGTCATTTGATTACATCACAGGGACAGCACTTCCTGCTTGATGATGTCACTTCCGGCTATGACACCACTTCCAGCTAATGACATCAATTCTGGTGGGCCCCAACACTATCGTTCTTCTAAGAACTAGATCCTGCTCTAAAAAATTTGAGAACCATTTTTCTAGGGCATATCATCACCGTCTGGACTGGGTGGGAGTAACCCACCCACCCCTTGAAACAGATCTCCTAAAACAATTTGAAAGCAGATAGCAATGGCCAGGTTAAGGTTAAGGTTGCAGAGTCCCTCTTCTCACAATATTTTCTTTTTGAATCTGGCTCAAGAGCTGTAAATGCAGGCATGAGAGCAAATTAAATTCCCAGGGGAGAGGCCTTGATGGAATTGTCCTCTGTTGATTTCAGTGGTAATTCTGGCAAGGTCTGATAGCTAAAATATGTGATTAATTAGCCAATGAACGTTACCATATTCATATTTTTAAAAGCACTGCAGTGTGCCAAGTCAAAAAAAGAAAAAGAAAAAAATTCATCATGAATATTCAAGCAAGCTTTTGTAGATACGGTTTTATGAATTTGCTGTTCCCAGCTGCTGCTTACTTGTGATCTGTTTGACGTTCTTGAACGGTATTGTTCTCTATTAAATTTACTATTTTAATTTTTGGATTTTGTTAGTTGCTGGGAGTACAGTTTCTTTAGACAGCTGGGATAAGAATCCTGAAAATACAATATATAATAACTATTTATGCCCTGATCTAATTAACGCAAATTGCTACATCAGGGCACAAAAGCCTAAGGGGGAAAACACCTCCCTCCCAGAAACATGGCAATGCATATACAATTTAGAGCACAATCCTAGTCTGGAGTTAGGCTGGCACAATTAGGCCAGCAAAATTTGGTTGGCACAGAGGCCACCATAAAGCACGTTTGAACCACTCTCGGAGTCAGGGAGGATGGCATATGTCTGTGTGCTGGCCTCTCTGACTCCGAGAGTGGTCCAGTGGTGTCATCTAAATGATTTAAGAACAGGTACCCACTTTTGATTGGCACGTGTCGGGACCCACCCACCAGAAGTGACATCATAAGCCAGAAGTGATGTCGTGGCAGGAAGTGACATGAAAAAAGCCCTTTTTGAGGCCTCAGATGATTTTAAACTGACCCAACAGTTGCAACAGTATTCCACAGCACCCCCAGAACATGTTAAGGAGGCCTGGCATCATGTTAAAGTGACCCAACAGTTCCAAAACCCCAGAGCAGCTCATTTTTCAGTGGCAAGGCAAGGCAAGGCTCCGCTCACTGCCTGCCTGGCTCTGAGAATGTGCAGGCAACTCAAACGTGCAGGAAATTCAAACGTTGCAGGGGCGGAGTCGATGAGTGGGTGGGTGAATGGGCGGGGCCAGCTGTAATCCTAGAAACCGGTACTCGCGTACCCTCGCATACCCCCTGCATGACATCACTGGAGTGGTCCAAACATACCTTATGGTATCCCTTGTGTGCTGGCCAAACTTTGCTGGCCTTACTGTGCTAGCTTAACTCCAGACTAGGATTGTGCCCTTATTGTTTTAACCAGCGCTGGCTTTACCACTGCAGGATGAGAAAACCCACTTCAAGCATCAAAATTTGAGTTACATGAAAAAGGCAGTATATTGCTAATAGTGTCGTGTATGAAACTGTTTAAATAGTTGCTATTTAAAACAAAACTGTCTAGGTTCGCTTTACGACCTGGGGGAACGCTGGGCGGGACTTACGCGGGGCTTCCGCGTGATTGGCTGCCCATCCGCAGTGTTCTGCAGCTGTCCTGGCCTGGGGGGGGCTGCCCCCGGTTAGCGCGCCCCACCGCTGCTCAGCCAGGCACCCGGCGCGACCCTCACCCGTCCTCCGCAGCGAGCAGGAGCCCCCCCCCTCCGAGGCCAGGGCAGCTGCGGATCACCGCGGACGGGCTGCCAATCACCCGGATGTCCCGCCTACGTCCCGCCCAGCATTCCCCCAGGTCATTTGTAGATCCCGTCGCTGCTCCTCCAGCATCTTCCAAAGCCAGCAGTGTGTATTCACAAGTCCAACAGTCTGTGTAAGCAGCCTTTTCTGGCTCTAGACCAGCCATTTCCAATCTTTTTCTGCTCACGGCACACTGACAGGTCACTAAGAGCGCAATCCTAACCTGGAGTTAGGCCATCACAGTTAAGCCAGCAATGTTTGCCTGGCACAAGGGCCACCATAAATTGTGTTTGGACCACTCTTGGGGTCTGGGAGGATGGTTCACATCTGTGTACTTGTCTCTCTGACTCCAAGAGTGGTCCAAACATACTCTCCGGTGTCCCTTGGGCTGGCCAAACTTTGCTGGCCTAACTGTGCCGACCTAACTCCAAGCTGAAAGGTGGCAAGCCAGTAGAAAAGAACAGCAAAACCTCTGTAAGATCATGTGTGACTATTCCAGTATTTTATCTAACTATATTGTGGAGCTCTAGTTACAATGCAAAAATTGAACTGAAACCTTTTGCCTCTCCTATCTAAGCCTCTTGGAGTGCAGTTATTTCTAACAGAGACTGGGAGGGCTACGAGCTGAGCCTGGTTGTATAGGTTCTCAAAGCCGAAACAGCAGCAGCAGTCCCATCGTAATACAATCTCGGATAGACAATAAAAGAAACAAGGTGCCCAGTTTGAGCCATGGAGTAAGAAATGCTTGATACGAATCAAGCCTCACTACCGTTGGGCCGCAAAAGTAGTTTCAAAAACCCTTCAGCCCATGGCAATCCACCCCCGTTCTGCCCTTCCCCACCCAGAAACGTCCCCTCCTTGCCACACTTCCCATGCCCATGCACTTGCCAGCGCAGCCTTACATGTGCCAGTGGGCGCTGCTCCTGGATGTGGCACAGGCTGGCAGGCCCAGGCTGGCGCTGCTAGCTTTACAGCACATTTGTGACACTTTGGGCTGGCACAAGGACAGCTACGCTGGCTCAGGCCTGGGTAGGATTGCACTATGAGTCATCCAGCAGAACCGTGTTATTTGATTGAACAGCGCGCGGTTTCCTCTGCGGACTCCGCGCAATGGTGCCCCGCCGCCCCACCACTGTCCGGCGCCCATGGCTCGCACCACCCCGGGCTACACCATAACATGCATAACATGCAGTGTGCTTTCCATCGGGTTCTCAATTTTTTTAGCACTGGGACCCACGTTTTAGAATGACAATCTGTCCAGGACCCACCGAAAGTGATGTCATGGCCAGAAGTGCCATCATTGTGATGCCAGAGCCTGCTGCTTTCCTGAGTTGCAGGATGTAGCAATAAGTTGGGTTTTGTTTCTGCCATTTTCCAACAGCAAAATGAATCAGAAAGGGGGGGAAGCCTATTTACAGAATTTTACATTATACAGAAAGGGGGGAAGCCAACCTTGACACAAGCAAAACAACCGCACAGCCTTCCCTCTTTCCTGTGTCATAGCTTCCCATATTTTCAAACATGGCTGCCCTAATTGCTATGCAACCCCCTGAAAGTAGGCAATTCCTGACCCACAGTTTGAGAATCACTGGCATAGGGTGGGATAGGACTGGTCTGCGTGCCATGCTCCCAGCCATGCGCCTTGTTGCTCCCATTGTGCTTGTTCGGGATCTCTATCCAGTGTTTACCACTCTGTTGATGGTTTCTAAGATGGACAGGATTTATCTGTTTCAGAAGGGATGTGATTGTTATGATTGCGATTAAGAGCACAATCCTAAACTGGAGTTAGGCTGGCACAGTTAGGCCATCAAAGTTCGACTGGCACAAGAAATACCATAAAGTGTGTTTGGACCACCCTTGAAGTCAGAGGGGCCAGCGCACAGACGTACAACATCCTCCCTGACTCTGAGAATGGTTCAAACACTCTTTACAGTGCCCCTTGTGCCAGCCAAAGTTTGCTGGCCTAATTGTGCCGGCCTAACTCCAGGTTAAGATTGTCCCCTAAATCAGTTTTGAGCTGCTCAAAATAAGGCACAGGTCTCTCTCTGGATATAACTGATAGTTGTGGTACAAATCGTCATTTCATGAGCCGAAGACAAACCACAGTGGCAAATTGCAGCTGAGACATCCTGTGTGCGCCCTTTCAGAAGCAGGAACAAACGGTGTCACGCTGGAGCCATCATCCACTGGAATGTGATGCTACACGATAAGGCAAAAGGGAGCCGTGGCATGTGACATCATTAGCCCGAGGTAAAGAAGTGACAGCCTCTGTTTCCTTTCAAAGCCCCCGACTGGGGATGATTTTCTGTCAAATCATTACTCTAAACAAGATCCACGATGCATCCCGAATACAGTAAAACCTCACCGGGAGGATAATGCATTTCGATATCACCAGCCGGAAAAGACAGATGAACTCTGACTTTGTGTGCCCAAAGAAAGGAGAGTGAAGGATTGGAGCAATAACCTAGATACAATGAGTAATGCATTTTTTACATCATTAGCAAAAGCAAAATGAATGTTCTATTTTGGTAAGCCAGGAATAGTCAGGGAATCTGTGCTCAGATCACATCCATCACACTGCGTCTCATCCCAATCACTGTAGCCCACGTGAAAAAAGCCTTCCTGCGACATCTTTGGCTGCCACTCATAAAGCAATTGCTCTGTTTGCTTCATAAAGAATGCAGGCAGCCGTCCGGATTTGCTTTCAAATGCCAAGGCTTGTACATTTCTCTAATAGAAATAAAGGGGCAAAATAATAAGTTTACCTGCAAGAGCAGCTGTTCGTAAGAATTTGTCGTTACCGCGTGCCGCTAGCACAGACAAGCGATATTGTGTGGATTTCTTCAGGCTAGCTCAGGCATGTATATTCATTAGGTGGAGGAGACAATCTTGCAATCCAATCCTGTGTGTGTTTACTGAAGTAAGACCCATCAGGCTCAGAGATGCTTGCTCCCAGGGAGTATTTATAGTGCTGAGAGGAGAGGTGGATGCAGTGGGCGCCGGTTGCGGCAGGGTGCAGCAGGGGGAAAGTGGAGTCCTTTTTGGTCCTCCCTCCCTCCCTTGCATCTTGCACATTCCTAAATGGAGGGATTCCGGATGCTGGGGCTGTGGCATAGTGGTGCAGGGGGTAGGGCAGCTGTGCTAGGTGCGCAGCGACATCGCCCTGCCCCTAGCATGCTTTGAGCCGATTACGGCTCTGTTTCCAAGAAGGTGTGCATCAGATTGCGCCCTGAAGCACGCAAACTATGGCAAGAATCCCATTGAGCACAGTGGGATTTACTTATGAGGAAACATCATGCTGGATGACTGCAAGAACAAGCAATACACAGAAGGATGAGACATCCCAGATCTTACACTCCATGCAGAGCTTTTGTTTCACTTCACATCTTTCCAAACACTGCAGTTTTCCCTTGGAGATAGCGCCAACCTGCCAATCTTCAAGATTTGATTCACACATGTGTACATATCAGGACCAACCAAGACCTCTGGACACCCGAAGAAGCATACAAATGCTGCTCTCCTTATCTGGTGATGTTCTGGTTTCTGCTCCTGTGACAACTCTTGGAGTCGGGAAGGTTGGCACACATCAGGTTAGCATTGCTTCCTTAAGGGGAGATCCTGTGCCATCGAAATTCCTCCCATTCTGTCATGGGTTGGGACACATCCCAGGCTGCCTCTAACATTAAATTTTTCAAAAAAGAAACATCTCCCAATGCATATAAACATTGCACATGATTCTGTCTACAAAGTGTGATGGGTACTGGGAAGAAGCTTAAGCATCTCCAAAAAGAGCCAATCAGAAATTAAAAATATCAATGTATGTCCACAACCTGAATAATTCAATGCCCTGTAGATCGCCATGTCTCCATGCAATTTTGGTTTGTGTCTTTGTCTTAGAAAGGCTGAGGTTCCTATTTTGAGTCACCACCTGTGTTCACGGCACAGACTCAAGTGTGCCAAAAGGATGAGTAGATTTGCTACTTGCCTGCCCATGCTTACCCTACTGAACTCCACTCAGCTGTGTTGGCTATTGAGCAGACCGTGGAGGAAAGCAAGTTGTTTTCTGTAGGCACTAATGGTTGGATAGCAGCTGCCTGTGTTAAATTCTGCAACTTTGTTCTGTCTCCTCTTTTAGCAAAGCTAAGAAACTGGAGACTTGACAGGCACCTGCTGGAGATGCTCTAGGTAGGAGGAATTCCTGCTATAGGCAGGGGGTTGGACTAGGTAACCTTGTACATCCCTTCCAACTCTATGGTTCTATGAAAGCAGAATGGACTTATTTGACATTGAAAAAGACTGAAGGAGACAGGAATGGCACGAGGGGACAAAAATGGTACTTTTCTTCCTTTAGAAGAAGACAGAGGGGAAGTTAGCGGGCAGTATATTAATTGATTTTCGGAGGAACTAGGTGGCAAATGAGTCCTTTGCAGTATTTTAGTTGAAGGGGAGCGATTCAGAGATGGGCAAACACTTGGAGATCCCACTTCTACCTTGATTTCATTTTTTGGCCTCAGACCACTGCATTCAGGGGAAGAATGCCAAGCTAACCTGACACAAGAACCCTTGGACAGCCATCCAACAAACATATATGCTCATGGGTTCTGAACTGTCTGTAAATGTTCAGGAAAGAAATCTTGGTGTGTTAGTGGACAGCTCGATGGAAGTGTCGACCCAGTGTGCTGCAGAGGTAAAGAAGGCCAATTCCATGCACAGGATCATTAGAAAAGGGATTGAGAATAAAATGGCCAATATTATTATGCCACTGTGCAAATCGATGGCAAGACCACACCTGGAGCACTGCGTACAGTTCTGGTCTCCACATCTGAAAAAGAAAATTGTGGAACTGGAAAAGGTGCAGAAGAGAGTGACAAAAATGATTATTGGGCTGGGGCACCTCCCTTATGAAGAAAAGCTGCAGCATTGGGGTGAAACAGTGCAAGGGAGGGTGGTAAAAGCTGGAAAACTCCCTGGTCCATCCTAGTTGACTCAGATTTTTGAAAGTGGAGACACAGGGATTTCAAACTGAAGTTAGCAAACGTAAAGAACCAACTACAAAAAAAAAAAAAAAAACTAAGGCTGAGCTCACCATTACCTTAAAAGTTATGAAGATTAAAGATGCCTTGGCACTGTAAAGATGCTTTGAATGGGTGGGGGAAGGTCCGTGCTCCGGATGCTTTCCTGACCTGCGGAGCACTGGTCTACCCATGGCTGGTCCCAATGGGTAGACCTGGGCTCCGCCGTTGTTTCTAATGGGTAGACCTGGGCTCTGGAGCCCAGGTCTACCTGCACAATGTTGCGTGGACCACTGGCGCCCCCCAAGACAGTGCCCAGGGCTCATGCCCTCCTAGCCCCCCTAGATCCACGACTGAGTTGGCCTGGCCTCCATCTTTTGCTCTCCACAAGGTCAGCTGAGAGCCCCGCTTGGGGATGGAGAAGTGCAGGCCCTCTGAAGGGGATTTTATCAGGAGGCACAAAGTTTCTTTTGGGCCCCCTCCTTTTTCCATTGGATCATTATTTCCTTCATACAATGACTGGATCAGAATTTCTGCAAACTGCAGTATCTAAAACTATGCAGGCTTCCCCAAAACGTCATTGTTTTAATTTTATTCTGTATCCTAGTACCTTATTTTACTTTATTGTAAGCCACCTTGGGTGCCCTAATACAGGACAAAAAGATGAGGTATAATAATAATAATAATAATAATAATAATAATAATAATAATAATAAT
>JAJKFI010000123.1:699284-712394 GCA_029204185.1 Lerista edwardsae
ATAATAATAATAATAATAATAATAATAATAATAATAATAATAATAATAATAATAATATATGCTAACATTTTCTGAGATTCCCCTCCTTTGGTTCCCAGCCCCATTTTTGACCCTGGGCACAGGTACGATATTCTCCTTGCAATCCCTTCTCATGGGCCCTGATGAGATCGGAAAATGTATGATCCCAGGAAATTCTCAGGCCCTCTCCTTTGGCTCCTGAACCCTCTTTTTGATCCTGGGCATGGGCATTTACCCCCCTGCAATCCCACCTCATGGGCCCTGCTCCAGAAGCCACTCAAAAGGAAGGGCATCTTTGCTCTGAAACAGCTTGGCACAGAATCCTCCCCTCTGGGCCATCTGTACACAATTTAAGGCAGGATTGTTCAGATGCTTTCATGTGTGTATGTGTGTGTATTCGTATCTGCATTGTGCATGATGATTCTCATTCAAAAGTACAGACAGCAAATACACTGCAGATCAGAATCGCTGTTGTGCATCAGATGGCACAGCTGGCCGCAGTGCTCAACAGCTTGCCCGGTTAAGCCAAGATTTCCCCCCTCTTTTCACCGATTCAATTAAAATATTCACAAACCTCCTGCCTTTTTGAGGCACTCTTCTGCAACAGCAATTATGCCATTTCCCTTTGGTAGAGCAAAGTCGTGGATATTCACAGCATCGCTAATTTGGAAACAATCGTTTCTTCTTTGCAGCCTTCCTATTTATTATGAATCTAATTAGATACTTTGCACAATCAACTTGGTCTTGCCCTGTGCAACTCATTACTGAACGATTTACCCTATTGTCTGTAATGAAAACACACGTAAGTTAATAAAGTTAGCTCAAAGCATTTCAAATGTGAAGTCCTTTGCTTGACAATAAAAGAGGTGTGGAAAGCATGTTGGAATAATCTTGATCTAGAGCAAGGGTCTCCAAACTTTTCAATATGAGGGCCACAGCATATATTTTACACGTTTTTGTGGGCCGGAAAAATCAATTTTATAAATGAATTTCAAATGAATGAACAACTTTTACCTGGATGTTTTTTGTAATCAGAGTGATAGGCAGAACAATAGAAAAATGCTGAAACTAAGAAATGATATAAGAAATGAACAAAGGTTCGCATAGTCAAAGCGATGGTTTTCCCAGTAGCAATGTATGGCTGTGAGAGCTGGACCATAAGAAAGGCAGAGCGCCGAAGAATAGATGCTTTCAAATTATGGTGTTGGAGAAGACTCTTGAGAGTCCCCTGGACTGCAAGGAGATCCAATCGGTCAATCCTCCAGGAAGTCAAACCTGATTGCTCCCTGGAAGGACAAATTCTGAAGCTGAAGCTCAAGTACTTTGGCCACCTCATGAGAAGAGAGGACTCTTTAGAAAAGACCCTCATGCTGGGAAAGATGGAAGGCAAAAGGAGAAGGGGGCGGCAGAGGATGAGATGGTTAGATAGTGTCACCGAAGCGATGAACATGAAATTGGGCGAACTCTGGAAGCTAGTGGAGGACAGGGAGGCCTGGCATGCTGTGGTCCATGGGGTCGCGAAGAGTCGGACACGACTTAGCGACTGAACAACAACAAGAAATGATATACAATGAGCAAAAATGTCAAATGTTAGCAAACAAAATTAGCAATAAAAATACTTTAAGCCAGTGGTTCTCAAACTTTTTAGCATCGGGTGCCACTTTTTAGAATGACAAACTGTCTGGGACCCACCCAGGCCAGAAGTGCCATCATTGTAACTCAAGAGCCTGCTGTTTTCCTGAGAATGCAGCAATAAGTTGGGTTATTTCTCAGCCATTTCCCAATAGCAAAGCGAATCAGAAAGAAAAAAAGCCTATTTACATCCTTGACACAAGCAAAACAACCACACAGCCCTCCCCTCTTCCCACACAAACACTGTCCAGGGTCCCTGAAAGGGTGATGCTTGTTTAGGAAGTTATCATACCTGCAGCATGCAGTGGCTCACCACGTTGCTGAATGACACAGAAATGGAACCACAGACTCCACAGTAACTAGATTAGGAAAAATGACCATCACCATCATCATCAAGGGGGAAGAATGGAAAATTGATTTTTGAATGATATATCCTGAGCAAAATAACTTAAAATGGTGGAACTCAGTTTTAACTCAAAGAATCTGTGGAATTCCTTGCCACAGGAGGTGGTGATGGCGTCTGGCCTAGATGCCCTTTAAAAGGGGATTGGACAGATTTATGGAGGAAAACTCCATCACAGGTTACAAGCTATGATGGGTATATCCAGTCTGAGATTAGCTGGTTGCTCATCATGAGGGCTGGGTAGGATTTTTTTTCTGTTATCTGACTAGGCCAACATTTTGCATAAGGCATAAGGCAAAATGCCAGATGCAGGGAAGCCACTGTGAGATACAGGAAGCTGGACTAGATGGGCCTTTGGCCTGATCCAGCAAGGCTCATCTTATGGTCTTAAGGCCCAGATTGGGTCTTGGCCTGATCCAGTGGGGCTGTTCCTATGTTCCTATGAGTACATGTCTGAAGAGGAGCATCTGGTTCTGGTGGCTGTCAAAGAGAAATGCTGTAGAGAATCTTGACTGGCCACCAGTGTGTTTACCTCAGAATTTACCTCAGAATTCCAGGTGCAAGGGTATGGCAACAGGATGCAGGCAGCCTGCTGTCTCATGTGCTCCCTGAGGCATCTGGTGGGCCACTGTGAGATACAGGAAGCTGGACTAGATGGGCCTTTGACCTGATCCAGCGTGGCTGTTCTTATTTTCTTATATTAAAACTGGGGTACTTGCAAAATTCTCCCATCCACATTTCTCCTTCCATTTTGAAATTCCAGAGACTTGATCTTGCTTCCAGAGAGGCATGAACTCACTACAGATCTTCCATTTATGATTTCTGGACTTTGTTCAGAATATGGTGTACCACTGCTTGCTACAATGTTTGGTTCACATCCGTGTTTCTTTTTCCTCACTGGTTACTAATGCATGCCAGTACATATCTGCATTGATCATGTACAGTTTTAACACGCCTGATGAGATCACGCAATCACATAAAGATTCCTTCAAAAAATGTGATATAGAGCCCAATCCTAACCTGAAGTTAGGATGGCATAGTTAGGCCAGCAAAGTTTGGCGGCACAAGGGCCACTGTAAAGGGCATTTGGACCACTCTCGGAGTCAGGGAGGATGGCACACATCTCTCTTTGACTCTTGAGAGTGCTCCAATCATACTTTATGGTGCCCCTTGTGCTAGCCGAACTTTGCTGGCCTAACTAGGCTGGCCTAACTCCAGGTTAGGATTGCGCCTTAATGAATGCAGACACGCACTTGTGCATAGCAGGAACAAGTAAAATTAATAAAAATGGAAATAGGAACTGGAAAATTACTGCACATGCATCCGTTACAGAATTAATTTTACTAATTCTCTAATGGCTAAAACCCTTGCAATTAGCTGCTGTAAGCCTCATTGTGGTGGCATGAAAGCTGTGTCACGGTTTTGCACAATGGAGCCGCTGGAAGAAATGGCCAGTGATGCTGCGCGTGCATCAGATGTCACCCAGATGCTTATCCGCCCAGGTATGGTGGCAGAGGGCTGGACCATGGGCGAGCTATGGGTGGTTTGGGGGAGGTTCAGGGAGAAGAAAGAGGGAAGGTAGGGACGGGGAGCAGATCAAAGGGGGTGAATCTCAGCAATGGAAGCACATGCTAGATCCTCTCTCCCATTTCCCGGGCAGCCTTGCCCCCTTCCTCTCTTTGGACATATAGCAGCTACATAGCTGGAGAGACCCTTAGGCCTGCTGAAAGGAAGGTTTTCACTTACCTTTCATTTTGCCTTCTGGTCATCCTCCCACCTGCCCCACCATGCTCCATTGGCAGGGCCACATGTTATAGCAGGGTCCAACCCCCAGCCCACAGGCTGGATCCAGGGTTTGGAAACACCCTTCCCGCATGTGAGCGGCGCTAACTGTTCCATTGAAGTGCCACACCATTTATAAGCTGATCGACTGGCGTCTATGTTCGATGTCCAGAAGGTTGTGCAGCAGGACGCCAGGCATAGACGCGATTGCCCAGAAATGGAGAAATCCCTGCCACCAGAAATGGACCTGCGCTTCAATGGAACAGTAAGCACCGCTTGGGATGGGGAAGGCCGGCCTTAAGCCAATGTGACCAATATCGTCACTTTGGGCCCCGCACATTGGGGGGCTCCGCACAGACATGTCATGTAGCGGGTACGCGGGGGTACACAAGTACCCATTCCTAGGATTAGGGCTGGCTCCGCCGATTCACCCGCCCACTCGTCGACTCTGTTGGCACTCTGCTCCACCCCCTGCAACGTTTGAATTGCCTGCATATTTGAGTTGCCTGCACGTTCTCAGAGCCAGACAGGCAGGCAGGCAGCGGAGCAAGGGAGACCGACGGCAGCAGCAGTGTGAGCAGGTAGGCTGCCTGGGGCTCCCTCCCGAGGAGGTGCGGCGGTTTTTTGGGGGGGGATCGGTAGCCTGCGCGGCAGTCCCGGCAAAGGCCCGGGACTCCTGGGCCTTCTCCCGGTCCGCCGCATGGCCTACTGAGGAGGTGCAGCAGTTCCTGGGTTCCAGCTATGACCTCACTTCCGGTGGGCGGGCCCCGACACAAGTGCCAATCAAAAGTGAGTACCTGTTGCTAAATCATTTAGATGCCATTACTGGCTCCACACCAGTGCAGTGAGCAAATTGCCTGCTGCTGCATCTGAGACCTCTATAGGCTGTAAGTCAGTGGGGCAAGCAGAGCAGCTTTATCTCAGGCCCTCCCACCTGTTTCTGCCTCCCATCATCCCAAAATGGGCCTCCTGGAAGCAGTTGGTAGTGATGTCATCATGGCACCACCAACTATTTCCAGGTGCCACACAAGACACCACAAACGCTTTTCTTGGTGTATGGGGAGCCCCATGGGGAGGGTGGGGGGCCCTGTGGGAATGCCCCACATTGGGCCCTGCTGCTCCTGGAGCCAGCCTAGTGGAAGGGTTTTCCGTTGCACAGCAGTTGTGAATTTGGCGACCACCGTGCTATAGATTGGCAGGGGACAGGATTGGGCTGTAAGTTAACCAAGAAATCACATGGAACAGATCATAGGATAGAACAACCCCATAGACCAGAATTAGGCAAATCCACGTATAAGTCATTAAAAACTGCTTATTAAGTGAAAAACAGACATACTGAAAGACAGCCAGGCAGACCAACTAATGGCAGCTCAGTCTGGAGAACGGCATTTGCAGTTTTAAAAATGGCACCAGTGGAAACGCATTATTCATTGCCAATCATTTTCTTCTTAAACAGTCATTTGCTGTACCAGAGATGAACTCTCGACCTCATTTTCTTCTCGCTGTTAAAATGGTAATTTATGTTTCATGTTCTTCCATGCAGTGCAAAGCCAAAGTCAGTTTCTAGAATACATACTGTTGGTGATTAATATACAAATGAAATCACTAAGAAGAGAACTTCAAACCTGTCCTATTGAAATCAAATGGACTAAAGAGTCACATAGCATAGCTGTTCCAATGTGTATTTCTCTCTAGGTAGTTTCACTGCCCTTTATCTTTTAAGGGCCAAACTAGATGTGATGTGAGACAGCTACTCTATGAGCAATAACTAGCAGTCATGGTGATTAGATTGGAACTGTGGAACTAAGGTGGGATGGTTATAATTTTTTTCCTTCAATTAGGGCGATTTCCTAATTGAAATTTCCAGATTAAAACTGCTCATCTTCTACCCCAGCACTGACCTACAGAGCAAATACCAGCCCTGATCCAAAGTGTGTGCCTCTGCATCTCCTAGTATTCTTTTAAAGAACTTTTGTTCCCTTACCTAAGGGTAAGCTTCCGGTTCCACAATGGGTACCCTCGGATCTATGCCAGCTATTTTGCTGGCTCAGGTCCATGGATAGTAAGGCAGAGGTCATCCTTTGTTAATGGTACTGCATAGTATCAACTACAGCAGCAATTCTCAAATGTTTTAACACTGGGACCTACTTTTTAGAATGGCACTTGAGAATGGCATCCTCCAAAAGTGATGTCATTAACCTGGAAGTGATGTCATGGCTGTAAGTGACATTATCAAGCAGAAAATGACACTACTGTGACTTAGTCAAATGACACTCCTGGAATGCAAACTAGCATTCTTGGACTGTAGCAATTGCATAACCATGAAACATCCCTGGCCAAAAGCAAGATGAGGACAAAATATGATGTTAAAGCACTGAACTAAAAACAACATTTTAAAAACTGTCCCGACGCACAGTTTTTACAGTTTGAACTACAGGATGTCACTGCTACTCCCATATTGGAGACTATGCTTGTTTTGCTCTGAAAGCATAAATGTTGCCATGTTGTGATGTATGAGGAACACAGAATTAACAACTTCAAAAACAGCAAGACCCACTCTTTGAGCAAAGCAACATTTCCCTAGGGTTCCCAAGTGAATCTTTTGAACAGAAATTCTTTTTTAAATGAGGCTTACAGGAGCTCCAGTTGAAGGTGCCAATCATTTTTGGCCCCAAAAGATCTTAAAGAATAACACAGATGCCTTACATTTCCTATGGGGCTTAACTTTCTAAAGTCTTTTGAACAGGCGATCTTTGAAAAAAAAAAAATCTTAAGCATTTGCTGTCTGTGATCCTACCCTGAACAGTTTCTTGGTCGCTCAACAGAATCTGAGTGGTGACACTTCAACATAATCATGTTTGATTACATACAGGATGTCATTCCAGATACCACTGAGTGGATTAGAAAGAGCATCTTCACTCCCTCTTGCCAGATAATTGCAAGATGTTCTCCCCATATCAGATTTAAAAAGGAAAACGTCGTATGACTTTAGTTGTAATGGAATATTCTCTTTCTGGAATTGCCCAAGGATTTCATTTCCATTTGGAGGCAAGAAGAATACCGAAGGGATCACCAAGCAATTACATGTGTCCAATGCTTTGATAGCCAATCTGAAGCACAAGTGCCATAATAAAAATGTAGGATTGTTGTGGCATTTCAGGATAGGAACTAAAGATACTGCCAGCTTTGAGTATAGCCCCCACTAGGCCTGTGCAATCAGTGGTTGTACACAGAGGCAGATCTAAGGGAGGGCAAATCTCTAAGTGTTGCAAGAAGCCTCACCCTGTCATGTAAATCCCTCCTCTCCCTTGCTGCTGTAGCCAGTAAGCAATGCCAAGCTGTTGCTTTTCCCTGTGAGGATTGGCTAAAACGGTGCAGGAGAGGAGTGATTTCCACTGCAAGGTAAGGCTTCTTGCAAAACTTAGAGATTTGCCCTCCCTTAGATCTGCCTCTGGTTGTACAACAGAAATAGCCCAACAGCAACATATTGTGGCATGCCACTTGCTTGATTCCCACCTCCCACTCCCAACAGGGGCAAGGGAGTGGCAACAGGATGCAGACATCTTGTTGTCTTGTGTGCTCCCTGAGGCATCTGGTGGGCCACTGTGAGATACAGGAAGCTGGACTAGATGGGTTTTTGACTTGATTCATTGGGGCTCTTCCTATGTCCTTATGGGTTGCTCTCTCCTGGTTTGACTAGACTTCTCATTAGTCTATATCTTGCTGCCTGAGCAGCCATAACCAGTTACTTCTCTTGGTTTTACTATGCAGTTAAAAGATGCTTAGAGTAACTCATCTCCACTTTGGATGAGTTTGCTTTTCCCACAGCTCTACTAACAGATAAGGCCTGTGTTGGGTTGCCCACCAGGTGCCTCAAGAAGCATACGAGACAACAAGATGCTTGCATCCTGTTGCTACTCCTTTGCACCTGGCATTCTGAAGTAGCCTACTACTAACGTCAGGAGGTTGCACAAACCATCATGGCCTATAGGCCTATGGCCTATTTCCTTCAGAAATCTGTGCTTCTACAATCCCCTTTTAAAAGCACCTAGGCCTGACACCATCATCACCTTCTGTGACGTTTACAAAGAAACAAGGCCATGCTTAAGCTGAGAAATGACATATAATGAATAAAAATAGAATTTTACAAAATATGTGAAAAGGTCTTTCAGTCTGTCAAGTACAACACAGTGGCTTTCATTCCTTAAAGCATGGATCTCTAAACTATGGCCTAGATTTTATCTGGCCCTCGGCAATTCAAAATATGTGATACCTGGTAAGCCACTATGAGATACAGGAAGCTGGACTAGATGGGCCTTTCGCCTGATCCATCAGGACTCTTCTTATGGTTAACACACACAAAGATCCAAGTAAAACTTATTCATTCAGTTAAATTTCATTTATTCATTTTTAAAACTGATTTTTTTTGGCTCATGAAAATGTGTAAAATATACAATTTAAGCAAAAGCTGGAATTTCCCATGGGGCTGGTACAGACTTCGTACTGAAAAGTTTGGAGACCCCCTACCTGAAAGCGTGTGAAAGAGTTTTAAAGAACTATACTTTCATAAAATTTTAAATTCAGCATGAATGCACTCCACGTCTGTTGCGAGCATTTAACAAAGTAATATTAATTTGTGGTAAGGTAAAGGTAAAGGTTTCACAAAGACCGAATGGTCTAGTCGTGACTGACTATAGGGGGTGGTGTTCATCTGTTTCTAAGCCTGTAGAGCCGGCATTTGTCCGAGGACAAGCTTCCACGGTCATGTGGCCAGCATGACTACACACCGTAGCCAGTGGTGCAATTCAAATGAATTAACAGCCGGTTCTATGACGTCATAGCTGGAGCAAACAAAAAACAAAAAACGAAGCCAGCCAAGGTAAGCGAGTGGGCGGGGCCAGGCCATTTAACAACCAGTTCTATAGAACCTGGGTGAACCCCCTGAATTTTACTACTGACTGTAGCGCACGGAATGCCGTTACCTTCCCACTGAAGTGGTACCTATTTATCTACTCGCATTTTTACATGCTTTTGAACTGCTAGGTTGGCAGGAGCTGGGACAAGCAATGGGAGCTCGCCTCCGTCTCATGGTCTTGAACTCCCAACCTTCCGGTCAGAAAGCCCAGCAGCAGCGGTTTAACCTGCAGTGGCACCACGTCCCTTGTGGTGCTGAGCTTAATTTGTGCTAATTAATTTCCTTTTCCTTGTTTTGTCCCCTGTTTCTCTTTTGAACGATGGTTTCATTACGGGCTCTGGATTAACAGGATTATTCAAAGAAGAATTAAATCTAAGCCTTCCATTTCCCTCTTTGGCCTGGTTGGTGACCCTTTGTTCCCATCTTCACTTTTTGTCCTGAACATTAGAAATATTTTTGGCTCTGATCTTTCTTGACAATGCTCCCATTTGAGACTCCACCTCCCCAAACCCTTAACCTCAAGGAATTAAAAATCAGGCCTTCCCATTTCCTTCATAGCAGTGACATTCTGAATCTAAGTTGAATCATGACCTTTTCCATTATTGACTGTAGCAATTCCTTCTCCTTTTGATTTTGCCAATCACTAATCACAGCTGACTTCAAGAGCTGCAAAGTTCTCCTGGGAGACCACCAGCTTACATTAGTCAGTACATTACTCATAGGTTATAGCTTCATGCTCAATGCTCGAGGCTAAAGCTTGACAATTGAATTGATCTTTAGGGATGTGTTGTTGCAGTTGAACAATGTGCCTGTTGACTTTTATCAAGGTTTAAATGGTTAATGCCTTCTTTGATCTTTTGTCTGCAGATGCCATTAAGAACCCAAGACCTGCAAAATCTCCTCTATAATGCACTTGGGTACTTTGTGGGGGCAGTCATAGCTCTGCCACCGATTGGCTGAGCAGTTGGAATGTCACAGGGGGCTGGTGCAAACTTCTTTTAACTGGCATTGATTGGCTGAACTCCTTCGTGCCTAGAGAGGGATGGAACAGACTGAAGAGCCAAAGGAATGAGGAGTCTGAGTATGCATCTTAGAAAGCTTGGATCTAAAAGCTACCATGTAAGGCAGTGTTGCTCAAACTGTGGGTCAGGACCCACTAGGTGGACCATGAGCCACTTTCAGGTGGGTCGTGTAGCACCTAGTGCAGCCATCACTGAACATGGGACTCTGGAAAGGAGAGGGCTGTGTGGTTATTTTGCCAGCAGGCTCTGGCATCACAATGATGGCACTTCCAGGCATGACATCACTTCCAGGTTAATGGCATTGCTTCCAGTGGGTCCCAGACAGATTGCAAGTATTTTGAGAACCACTGGTATAAGGAAAAAAAAGAAAGAGGATTAAGAACATAAGAAGAGCCCCACTGGATCAGGCCAAAGGCCCATCTAGTCCAGCTTCCTGCATTTCGCAGCGGCCCACCAGATGCCTCAGGGAGCACACAAGACAACTAGATATGTGCATCTCGTTGCCACTCCCCTACATCTGGCACTCCAAGGTAGCCTAACTCTAAAGTAAGGAGGTTGCAGCACCCATCATGGCCTGTGGCCTGTAATGGACTTTTCCTCCAGAAATCTGTCCAGTCCCCTTTTAAAAGCATCTAGGCCAGATACCAACACCACCTCCTGTGGCAAGAAGTTCCACAGATTAATTACCCGCTGGGTAGAAAAGTATTTCCTTTTATCTGTTCTCACTCTCCCAACATTCAATTTTAGTGAATGTTCCCTGGTTCTGGTATTGTGAGAGAGGGAAAGGAACCTCCCTCTATCCACTTTATTCATCCTATGCATAATTTTGTATGTCTCAATCAAGTCCCCCCTCAGGTACCTTTTTTCTAGGCTGAAGAGCCCCAAACGCTGTAGCCTTTCCTCATATGGGAGATGTCCCAGCCCTGTAATCATTTTGGTTGCTCTCTTCTGCACCTTCTCTAGTTCCCTTATATCTTTTTTAAGGTGTGGCGACCAGAACTGTACACAGTATTCCCGATGTGACCTTACCATTGATTTGTACAGTGGCATAATAATATTGGCTGTTTTATTCTCAACCCCTTTTTTGATTATCCCAAGCATGAAATTTTCCTTCTTTACTGCTGCCGCACATTGAGTCAACCCTTGAGTTGTCTACTAGCACTCCAAGATCTCTCTCTTGAGCTGTCACAGACAGCTCAGAACCCATTACCTTATAGCTGAAGTTTTGATTTTTTGCCCCAATGTGCATCACTTTACACTTGTCTACACTTGTTAGCAAGGATTGAAACTTGCTAATACAGGAACTAGAAATTAAGCTCTTCACAGCTTCCTTCTGTTGCTCCAGCAGCTCAGTGCGCGGAAAAAAAAACACGTTGACTTTCTTTGTCAATAATCAATTTAGGGGGATTTTAAAGTGGCCTGTGGTTGACCGGAACAAAAGGGTACCATTTAGGAGAGCAGGCAGGTGTCATCGTCCTGCTTTGTGTTTCAGACCGCATGTAATTATTCAGCAGAAACAACTCTATATTGTGGTGCTGGTGAAATCTACAATTTTGTAATACTGTACAAACAACAACTACCCCACACTTTGCCTGCAGCCTTACAATCTCAGAATAAAAACAAAACACATTAGAGAGGAAGGGAACATATAAAGGAAGGAAGATCCATTGGGACAAGTGAGAGTGAATAGATGTGTTTCAAGGTCGCACTTGAAAGAAATAAACTGGGAAAAGGGTTGGAGGCCAGATGGAAGGATAGAGGAGCTGCATGGGAAAAGGGATGTCGTTTAGATGTTATGTTGATATTAGTAATGTCCCCTGTGCAAAGCACCAAGTCATTACTGATTCATGAGGGTTGATGTAACATTGCAAAGCAGAGGCAAAAAGCTTCAGGGGGGCAACAAGCTGAGCTTGACACTAGTGGCCAACATTGTGCAAATGTATGAATAATACCATCATGTTATATATATTCCATTTGATGTGGAATTTAATTCAGAATGCAATGAAACAAACCAGAGTGTAATAACTTCATTCTATCAAAAGTTATGGCCAAAAAATCAAGAAAATGAAAATACAACTGTGATGTCACTTCCTGTTGTGATGTCACTTCCGGGGCATCATTTTGCCCTCTGCACTGGGCTACACTTTCATTAGCCATGCCAGTGTTGTGAAGCTTACTCAACAGACTCAGTTGTACAGGCTGGTTTGTCATTGCCTTCCCCAGTCATCTTACTTTACTCCCCAGCAAGCTGGGTACTCATTTTACCAATGGCGGAAGGATAGAAGGCTGAGTCAACCTTGAGCCGGCTACCTAAGAACCTGACTTCCACCAGATCAAACTCAGGTTGTGGTGAGAGCTTCTTGACTGCAATACTGCCTTACCACTCTGCGCCACATGAGGCTCTTTAATGAGAGCTCAAGCAGCTCAATCCTACTGAAAATCCCAAATGGTGATGCATTAGTGTGGGCATGTCTTTTGCTCTATTTTTGGCTCCTGGAGGTCTCCTTGGGGAAAGGGGGCATTTGTCCCCTTGTCCCAAGGTAAGCCCCAGCAACCGCAATGGGTACTCTTGGATCTGTGCCAGCGATATTGCTGGTACAAGTCCACATTGATCCACGGAGATCAGGCAGATCAGGCTGAAGAAAGGAGGTTGAAGTTTTTAATGGGTGCAATGCACATTCACAACCACCATCCCTTTGATGCCAGCACACAAGAGAGCTATCCACAGTGCCACCATTTTTTGTACAATCATTCCAACCACTGCACACACTGCAGCCATCACATATATAAAGGACATCAATTCCCACAGATCATTATTCGACATGACAGGACGTAAGAACATAAGAACATAAGAAGAGCCCTGCTGGATCAGGCCAAAGGCCCATCTAGTCCAGCTTCCTGTATCTCACAGCAGCCCACCAGGTGCCCCAGGGAGGCACGACACAACAAGATGCTTGCACACAATATTCCAGGTGTGGCCTTACCATTGATTTGTACAATGGCATGATAATATTGGCTGTTTTATTCTCAACCCCTTTTCTAATTACCCCAAGCATGGAATTGGCCTTCTTAATTGCTGCCGCACACTGGGTCGATACCTTCCCTGAATTGTCCACCAGCACCCCAAGATCTCTCTCTTGAGCTGTCACAGACAGCTCAGAACCCATAAGCCTATAGGTGAAGTTTTGGCTTTTTGCCCCAATGTGCATCACTTTACACTTGTCTACGTTGAAACGCATCTGCCATTTGGCTGCCCATTCCCCCAACTTGGAGAGATCCTTCTGAAGCTCTTCACAATCCCCTCTGGTCTTCACCACTCAGAAAAGTTTTGTGTCATC
>JAJKFI010000123.1:712404-730865 GCA_029204185.1 Lerista edwardsae
GCGTGCGCACACCTTCCGCTGAACTCACAAACGCGATGCTCGCTTTGGGTTGCTGTGTATGGGGCTTTCCTTGCCCAGTGCCCTGCTCACTTTGGGGCTTTTTCTTCTGTTTAGAGCCTCCTTTCTTCTTGGCACACTGGTGCGCGAGATGTTGATTTGATCCGCATACCCAGCACTGCCTCACACTTGCGCTCACTTGCGCCTGGGACTCATTCCTGGGTTGCTGCTGTTGCTTTTTCCCAGAATTGTTGTTTTTCCCTTTTCGGAATTCACGCTCTCTCTGGTTGTCTTTCCTTTTGTCCGCTTCCTCGAGAAGCCGTGCGACAACCAAAGTGACAGTCAGCTGCGCTGCAGGGATGGATTCCAAAGTTAGGCAAAACATGTCCCATGTTTCATCCAGGGAATTTAGGATTGCAAACACTTTGAGCCTTTCCTCAACACGTTCCCCGACTGCCTCCAGATCCTTGAGGTTCTGCTGCATCGCTCTCAGATGGACTCGCAAGTCGCCCCCCGGTTCCAGACGCGATCTCCACAATTTACGCGTCAGAACCATACTGGAGGTTAGGGATGCGCGTGCAAACAGCTCTCTCAAGGTGTCCCAATAGTCCTTAGCGTGCCTAAGGTCGCGGACGTAAACCAAGAGGTCTTCAGAAATTGCCAGACCTATGGTGGCTTTTGCCTTCCTGTCAGCTGCTTCTTCTGCAGCGCCCACTGGAAGCGCTCTCGTGCGCTGCCAAAGGTCTTCCCTTTCCAGCGGCAACTGCATCTTGTGTGCCCATTGCACATAGTTGCTGTCGTTGAGAAGCGGGATGTGAATGCCAAGGGGCGCCGGCGGGGCGGCGAGCGGCTGCTGCGCCATCCCGACTCCGGGTCCAGCAGGCTGCAACGGTGGTATTTGAGGCGGTGGCAGAGGATGGAAAGCGCCCTGCCCGGGAACGAGCAGCGGCGGCGGCGGGGCAGGCGCTTGGCCGTCGGGAGGCCCCGCTGGGGGAAAGAGAGGTCCGAGATCGTCGTCTTCCGACTCGCCCTCTTCGCTTTCCTCGCTTTGCTCGGGTTCCCCTGGGTCGCCAACGTCCTCTCCCCCCGCTCCGTCTTCCTCTGTCTCCTCTTTTACTCCACCGGTAGCTCCTTCCTCATCAGACATCGGTCAGTATGTCCGCGAGTGCAGGGATGCAGCCACATTCACAGTTCCTTCCTTGCTCCGCGGATCGGGTCCTCAGCGAGCCCCTGCAGGGTTACGGCTGACTCTTCCATAGCGTGGTGTGCTCTGGACACCATAACCTGTTGTAGTATTTGTGTAAATAATAGCAGAGTTGGAGGCTCGGACACCCATTCCAGCGCTTGCCTTAGCGCTCCGGAGCGAAGGAACGAGGCGCTCGCTACATCTCAATAAACAAAGTCTCTTTATTGGTTTCAGTAGCGAAAGTGAGATAGGTGAAAAGTTCAGTCTGCCGGTTAAGAAAGCCGGCGAAGTCTTTGCCGCTCGCAGGCGGCGTTTCAGTGCAGCTTTTACATCTTAGTGCACACACAGTGAAATATTCCTTCTACACAAGAACAAAGGGATGCAACCAGAGTATATCTGGTAGGTGGATACCTGAAGACCCTTGTGCCCCATTTTACCCAATGAGGTGCCCCTTTGGACACTATGATCTCATGAGAAAGCAAAGTGTTTGTAGCCAGTTCTTCCCGTGTGAAATTGCCTGCTTTCATTACACTATCGGAAAGGGAGTAAAGCTAGTTGCCCTAACAAGCTTGGGAAGCTGACCAGCTCAAGGACTCACAGGTGTCTATCTGATCTGGAGAAGCAGAGACGGAATGCCAGTTTCAACCAGTTCTGGACTGTGAGATGTGAAACTGCAACAGTGAGGAGTGCATGGAGCCAGGACTTCAGCAGAATTTGCAGTGTCTTCTTGATTGGCATTAATTTTTGTCAATGTGGCCCCGTTGTAATCCAACCTTTGCTTTGTGTGTTTATGGGAGAGGGATGGATTTAGCAGGCAATGGAAATATCTCGGCAAAAACAGGAAAACCCCATCAACTGAGTTATTTTTGAGCTAGCAGCGCTGAAATTGGTACAAAGCGGTAATCTGTAAGGAGAACAGCCTTGTGTGAACAGATGGAGGAACTGACCCAATTCTTCATGGCCATTTGTGAGCTGCCAGTTTGCCCACTGCTACTTGGTAACCAAGCTGTGGCATTCCAGTGATGCAAGATTTAGGGTGCAATCCTAATCTGGAGTTTGGCCGGCACAGTTAGGCCAGCAAAGTTTGGCCAGCGTAAGGGCCACCGTAAAGTGCATTTGGACCACTCTCAGAGTCAGAGAGGCCAGCACATAGATGTGCACAAGGATGTCATCAGGGTGCACCAAGAACCGGAATGCCCAGATGATTGGCAGCTCTCCACCCCGATGGCGGAGACTGGCCACGCCTCCCTGCACCCAGAATTGCTCCATTTCGGAGCGAACCGAGTGCAGGGGCGGGCAGGAGGGCGCAAAGACACGCGGCTTCTGCTGCGCAATGGCGCCCTTCACTGCCAGCCCCTCCGGAGGAAGCGGTACAGCGTACCGGCCCGTTCCGCCAGCATGCCATCACTGGATGTGCACCATCCTCCCTGATTCTGAAAGTGGTCCAAACACACTTTACTGTGGCCATTGTGCTGGCCAAACTTTGCTGGCCTAACTGTGCCGGCCTAACTCCAGGTTAGGATTGCGCCCTTACACATTAGAAGAAGGGGTGACCTTACAGTGGGCTTCAGAAGAAGGCATTTCATGATCACCATGGCTGTGAAATGCTGACAGTAAATGTAAATGGCCAAGTCCATGTGACCAATTAGAAAGCTTTCCAATTTCCCTTCTGATTCTATTTATTATAGCAAAAAAGACAAGCATTTCCCAGCTCCCTTTTTATGACTACCTGAGCAAATACAGTCATGTGTGACACCCATACAATTATGGGATTCCCTTGGAATAGAGAGCACAGTCATTTTGACATATGGCGTTTGGTTGAGTCTTCCCGGTGGAATTTGAAGTCGTACAAGTATCGCTGAGCAGTTTTGAAGGAGATCAAGCAGAAAACGTTCATTTTCACAGAAAAGAACAGAGGGGAAGAGGGAGAAATATACATTTCTAAAAGAATGCAAAAGAAGAAGAGATGAAGCATTAAGGGTGTGAATTCACTTTTTTTATTTTGAACATGGAAATTGGATTCTACTCACTTAAGAGAACCATATGAGAGATTTTTTTTCCAGTTGTGCCATTTCTGCACATTAACCATGTTATGTTAAAAAAAAATGGGCTACACAAAAATTATAATAAAACCCAGGAGGGATGCACATTTTAGAGTATTGTCATTGTGTGTAATATTTTTTTTCCTGGGAAGCAAAATGTAATTTTCTACACAATAATTGCAGTTGTGCTTTTAAGAATGCTTTAAACATTTTTATTGATAATTTTACTGCCTCTCTGAGATTATTTGTTTTGCATTTTAAAACAAATGTTTGCTGAAGGGAATAATTACTTTAAAAATGATTTTTGCTCATTTACCTGTTTCTCATTAGCTGCTGCTGTGTGTGTTTCACTGGAATTATTTGCCTAAGGAATATGTTACTTAGCACATGAAACATATACAAGTTGAGCCTAATTATCTGTGGCTTTTACACCCACAGATTTGGCTCAACATGGGTCCCCAGGACCCATATTCAGCCAGGTTAGGCTCATCACAAAACATCTGAGGTTCTCAGATGGTTCCACTTCCAGAGGCTCTTCTGAGGCCTGCCAAGGTTGTGCGTGCCCACATGCAGCCTAAGTGGGCCTCAGAATGGCCATTTCAACCTAAAAAAAAAGTACTTCTGGCTTTTGGTGAAAACAGGAAGTGATGTTTTTCATGCTTTTTAAGGAATTACGAGGCCCAGGAAACAGAGGCGGATCTACAGGGAGGGCAAAGCTCTAAGTGTTGCAAGAAGCCTTACCCTGTCATGTAAATCCCTCCTCTCCCTTGCTGCTGCAACCAGAATGCAATGAAAAGATGTTGCTTTTCCCTGTGAGGATTGGCTAAAACGGTGCAGGAGAGGAGTGATTTCCACTGCAAGGTAAAGCTTCTTGCAAAACTTAGAGCTTTGCCCTCCCTTAGATCTGCCTCTGCCGGGGAAGTCCTGGAGGGGTAGACCCAGGCATGTGGCCTAGGCAGGCCTCAGAAAGCCCTCTGAACCCAACCAGAGCAAGGCTCCAGTCAGGTTCAGAGGGGGTGTATGGGCAAAATCAGCGGGTTTAATTCCCCACTGGTATTTTTGAAATCCACAAAGATTCTGGGGCAGGAACCTGTGGCTAAAAAGGCCCTACCTGTATATCGTTACAAATAAATGCTAGGAGGGCACATGACTCAAGCTAGAACTCATGTCTTCCTTGACCAGAGTGATATTAAGATAGCATCATACCCACAAGACAGTTGTTAAAAGTATTAAAGTTGTTGTGAGGATTAACAGCTTGGGAGCACAATCTTAACCTGCAGTTAGGCCAGTACAGTTAGGGCAGCAAAGTTTTGCCGGCACACAGGACACCGTAAAGTATGTTTAGACCACTCTTGGAGTCAGAGAGGCCAGCATGCACCGCAGACGTGCACCATCCTCCCTGACTCCAAGAGTGGTCCAAACATGCTTTATGGTGTCCCTTGTGCCTGGCCAAACTTTGCTGACCTAACTGTGCTGGCCTAACTGCAGGTTAGGATTGCGGCCTGAATAATATTAGGTGCTCATTTTTACTTAAGCTGTGATATACTATGTATATCGTGCTGGCTCAGGCCAGGGGCGCATCTGGTCCAGCTTCTGCATCTCACACTGGTCCAGGGACGCCTTGGGGAACACACAGAATAGCAGGATGCCTATGACTTCGGAATGGTATGTCAAGATAACAATATGAAATCAGTTCAGCTTTGTATAGCAGTAACAAAACAGAAAGTGAGGAACTGGTCAGCACAGGGGGACCTTTTTCCCTGGAGCTTGACCCTGGTACAAGACTGTAGAAAGGAATGTACCTTGATAAGTGTTGCTGAGGGTGCAGTCCTAACCTGGAGTTAGGCCGGCACAGTTAGGCCAGCAAAGTTTGACTGTCACAAGGAACACCATAAACTATGTTTGGACCACTCTCGGAGGCAGAGAGGCCAGTACAAAGGTGTGCATCATCCTCCCTGAGTCCGTGAGTGGTCCAAACATGCTTTACGGTGGTCCTGGTGCCAGCCAAACTTTGCTGGCCTAACTGTGCCAGCTTAACTCCAGGTTAGGATTGCACTCTGACTCTCTGACTCCGAGAGTGGTCCAAGCATACTTTAATAATGCCCCTTGCACTCTAAAAAAGTTTTTTTTAAGCTATTGGAACCCACTTCTGAGTTTCAATCACCAACCAGTTTGAGAACCTCTGGCTTGGACGAACCTCGAGTACATAATATTGAAAGTCTAAATCAGCCTGTACAATTTGTGACCCACTAAGCCAAACACAGATCGTCATAGTCCACCAAATGCTCTGCAACTACCCTGTTTTTGCAGTTCCAGGCAGGCAGCAAACCACGGACTGATTGTGTTGGAAGTTGATCAGCCTCCCTTTGCACACCATATTGCGGTGCCATAAAAAGCCTAGCTCAGTCATCACTGCTCATCATTGTAAATTACCTCTAGGTAAACACCAGCATCTGCTTTCCACACAATCAGAGCCTGTCATCATAGGCTCCATCAGAACATACAGATCAAGCAAAAGGGTTTTACATTCAGGGTACAATCCTAACTTGTGCTGGAGCAGGCCGGCCGATGTGCCTGCGCCATATCCATTGCAAGTTGGGAGCTGCCTGGAGCCTCCAAAGGGCAAGGGCATATTTGTGCCCTTACCCAGGGTAGGTGCCAACCGCCTCAATGGGCTACTCAGATCTGCACCCACTATTTAGCAGGCACAGATCCGAGTAAGCAGCGTGGCCCAAATTGGGGACAGACAGCCTGGGGGCAGGAGCTTGGATGCAGCATAATGGCTGCATCTCAGCTCCACCCCTTCCCCAGGTCGGCATGCCTCCGAACTCGGCTGGCACAGGACCAGTGCTCTGGCAGCTGGTGCTGGCACTGCAGCGTCAATGCAAACCGCTACAACGCAACGCTGTAGCACTGCTGGCACACATGCTTTATGGCACATGCATGACAGTGCAGGGCCAACATAAGCAGCTAGCGTCAGCCCAAGGGGGCGGGGTTAGAATTGCGTTGTCAGTAGACATGTGGAGTAGACCCACCTTCCGCATATACCAAGGAGATGTGACTAGCATGACACAAAGAATACATTAATTCTCTATTAAAATGCAAGTAATTTTTCAGTGGTTTGTGTAAGCACGTTCAGTTTACCAAGATCTAACACAGATGAGATGATATATCACCTGCATTGTCACATAGATCCCATTCATGCAGTGGTGTTATTCTACCGGAACGCTGGGCAGGACATCCAGGTGATCGATAGCCCGCCCGTCGTGTTCCGCAGCGTTACACCGTTTGCGTAACGTACGCAAGCGGCAGAATTTGTTATGCAAACAGCGTAACGCTGCGGAACGCGACGGGCGGGCTGTCGATCACCCGGATGTCCCGCCCAGCATTCCGGTAGAATAACACCACTGCATTCATGCATGTGTAAGGCCCATGCACAATGAGGACCCAATTCACAGCCTGGCAAGGGATTGCAAGGAGGTATAATTGGTGTGCCATTGGAGTAGTTAGTGTGTAAATTTCCCATGGTTCCATTGTCTTGTTCACAGTACATGGTTACTAAATATAGTCTATAGTCCAGATTTCATCCCCCCTCTGTCTCCTCACCCCTCTTTATCTATGCCCCTTTTTCTTCTTCTTTCTTTTTCTGTCAGCAGTGCTGTATGACTCATTGGATGCGCACTGTGAATTTAAGTCACATACTTACATAAGGTTCTATGATTTCATTACACTGAGATCAATAGAATTTCTGCTTATTGCTGTTGCAATTTTAATAATGTTAATGATATTGCTCTACTATACTTTTCCTTTCCAATAAAAATTCTATTGTGCATCTACAGAACACACACACACACACACACACACACACACACGAGTACATACAGCATACTATGCATTATGCTTTTTCTCTCAAGATTTACTGTCTGGAGCCCAGACTGTATCATCAGTGTGTGTGACCCAGGAGAGACTATCCCATGCTCCATCCCTAATATCACTAATTAAGGCCCAATCCTATGGTGCCCAGAGCCGGTAGTTCACTTGCATCACCAGTGTTGAGTGTCGCATAAGGCCATGAGGCATTTTCCCACTGGCAGTGAAGACATAGCCCTGGCAGATAGGCCAGGGCCAATCAGCACTGGGCCTGAGCCCCAGGAAGACACATCGGGGGAGTGACGAGTGGTATGGTTGGCAGGAAAAAGGAAGTACTTTTTTACCCAGTGGGTAGTTAATCTGTGGAATTCTTTGCCACAGGAGGTGGTGATGGCATCTGGTCTTGATGCCTTTAAGAGGGGATTGGACAGATTTCTGGAAGAAAAGTCCATTGTGGGTTATAGGCAATGATGGGTTGTAACCTCCTTACATTAGTAGTAGGCTACTTCAGAGTACTGGGTGCAAGGGAGTGGCGACAGGATGCAAGCATCTTGTTGTCTCATGCCTCCCTGGGGCACCTGGTGGGCCGCTGTGAGATACAGGAAGCTGGACTAGATGGGCCTTTGGCCTGATCCAGCAGGGCTTTTGGCCTGATCCAGCAGGGCTCTTCTTATGTTTAGTTCTTATGTTTTTATGGTTCCTCACTGGTGGACCGGGAAGATTTTGGGGGCAGAGGAAGGAGGAGGGAAGGCAGGGAGGGGTAGAACTTTCTGGAGGGGGGGTTGAAGGGAGAATTGGGCCCAGGAGGGGGTGGTGATGGAGGCAGACCCTGCTGCCATATTCTATGCCCCTTCCCTAGCAATTCCACCCAACACAGTCCTGTGCCCACTAAATAGCAGGCTCAGATCCAAGGAGACCCATTGCTGCCAGCGGAGCTCGACACAGATGCTGTCGAGCAAATGTTTCCTTACCCACTGTATCCAGCGACTTCTCCGTCCCCGCAGGATACAGTGGCTACCATTTCAGTGCCACAGTGGAGCCGGAGGATAGGATGGGGTGCCCTCAGGCTGGATCCTGACCCCCGTCCCAGGCAGCCCTGCCTAGCACTGAACTGTTTGGATTTGGGCAATCTTCTGCAGCCCTTGGGCTGATGCATATCACTTGAATAAGTTCAGGGCTGTTGCAATTGTGCCGTAAGGCCAGCACAGGGGCTTGGAGAAGGGGCGGAAGGGGCAGGCAGAGAGCGGATGGACCCACGGGTAGGCCTGCCTGAAGAGGGGGGTGGACTGCAGAGCCGGCCATTAGACCAGATCCTAACTCCCATTACTGGGCTGCACGGCCCAATCCAGATGCTTGGATTTGTGCCAGCTATTTTGCTGGCGCCGATCCAAGCAGCCCCATAGGCCTGCCTGGGGCTTACCCCAGGTTAAGGGGACAAATGTCCCCTTGCCTCTTGGTGAGTTCCAGCTGCTGCCTACCCTATGTAGGATGCAGCACAGGCCAGCCAGCCTGCCTACTCCAGTGCAGGTAAGGGTTAGGCTGCCCAACTCCTTTGATATTCCTTTAGCCTATCGGCAGTCCTGCCCTACCACCACTGTGCAGAAATTGGCTTAAAGCCTCCTGATTTTTCTATAGAAAATGAGGTTTAGGGGAAGGACATCATTTGTTTGTTTGTTTGTTTGTTTGTTTGTATATTTGTTGAACTTCCTTTTGGCAAATGCTCAGGAACATTTTATCAAAAACATACCACTATTTCCAAGAAATGTTTTTTGCTTGGTATACGTGTGAATTTTCAGGACAAATTGTTTGCAAACAAAGTTTCATTCTTACCAAATTAAAGACTCCCATTTCCAGCTGGAAGGAACAAATGCTTTTTAATCAGGTCTCATTTGGCAACAGTTTGATCACACATTTCTTGAGTGCGTTTTAATGTGCTATTTGAAAATGGCTTGTTAATGTACATATCGAAGTCACAAATTAAAACGCATTCGGCGACACGTAAATCTGTCAATTTCTCCATCCTCGTGTTGAATGCAAAAGCCATTTCAAGCATGTTTAAAAAATTGGGGGGCAGGAATTTACCTCCCACTTTTCACGCACTTTTTCCTTTGCCTGTTCACTCAACCAGCTGCTGCATCACCACCATATTTTTACTCATAAGAGATTCTTTTTCCATCATGATCCAATCAGAGATCACAGTGTGAAAACGATGCTATCATAGCCTGATATATATTCATCTCCCATGTAGCGTATTTAATTTCCTCTACTTCATTTTAGTTTTTTTATCGTTTTATCATGATTTTAGGTATATGTACTTCTATATGATTTTTTTTATGTACAGCCCAAGCCATCTTGAGTACGCTAGTTAGAGTAGAATAGCACAGTCAAAATTAGCTTTTATATGTAGAGTGCATAAGAAGAGTCCTGCTGGATCAGGCCCAAGGGCCCATCTAGTCCGGCTTCCTCTATTTCACAGTGGCTCACCAGGTGCCCCAGGGGACACACAAGACAATTAGATAGAAGCCTGGGATGGTGTGCATAGTTCCTCCCCTCCTTTTGCCCTCAAAACAACCCTGTGAGGTAGGCAACAGTGAGGGATAGTGAGAGACCCCAGATTTCCCAGGAAGCTTTGGGGATGAGCGGGGACTTGAACCTGGATCTTCCTGGTCTAAGGGCGCAATCCTAACCTGGAATTAGGCCGACACAGTTAGGCCAGCAAAGTTTGGCTGGCACAATGGCCACCACAAAGCTTGTTTGGACCACTCTCAGAGTCAGGGAGGGTGGTGCACATCTGTGTGCTGGCCTCTCTGACTCTGAGAGTGGTCCAAACATACTTTACGGTGCCCCTTGTGCTGGCCAAACTTTGCTGGCCTAACTGTGCCGGCCTAACTTCAGGTTAGGATAACGTTCTTAGTCTGACTCCTGGACCACTACACCATCCTGGATCTCAAGTACTGAATAAAATATTGAGTAAACATGCATAAGACTGTGCTGTCATTTATTTCCTCGTTTACCTGCTGTATTCATCCATCACCACCTTTCTGTCAAGGAATGAACTCCTTGTAATGCACACATACATTACAAAACGTGTTCATTTTGAACACATTATGTCCCACATCCACCAAGTCCCAAACTGGATATGGCCCCAATAAGTTCCTCAGAGCACAATCCTAACCTGGAGTTAGGCCGGAAGAAGGTGCCACCATAAAGCACGTTTGGACAACTCTCAGAGTCAGGGAGGGTGGTGCACATCTGTGCGCTGGCCTCTCCGAGAGTGGTCCAAACATACTTCGCAGGTCTAACTGTGCTGGCCTCACTCCAGTTTAAGATTGTGCCCCCAGAACTATACCAGCAAAAGGTCTGATTTGGATCTGAAAAGCTCCATAGGGAACTCCTCTACAGGGACACAGAGGTGAGTGTCTTCCCCCTTACTTCTCTTCCACAAAGGCACAGTGGCAATCATGACAGCAGCCTTGCATCCTTCGATCTTGCCATGGATAGGATTGGGCTGTTGGGATTAAAAACAACCTGCTACCTTGTCTTCACACATAACACCTTCTATATTTGGCATCCAAAAGCATCCTGTGAGGGCAGGACAATACGTTTTGCAAGGAGCCTTACCTTGCCGTGTAAACCGCTTCTCTCCTTTGCCTTCATATCGAGTGAGCAATATGGAGACATTGCTTTCCCCATGAATACTGGCTACATGGAAGAGGGAAAGGAGCGGTTTAGGCTCCTTGCAAAACTTAGTGCCCTAGGGATACTCCTGATGGCATTCATAGGAATATGATATGACTTTTTTTTTTAAAAAAAGTGGGAATTTCACAACAGGGAACCAGTGCCCAGTGAACACTGGTATCAAACTGTTGCACAAACTTTGCCTTTTTGGATTCAGCGTTAGACACTTGTGCATTCTCAACTTGTGTGCTGAAGTTGGGCATAGCAGAACAGCAGAAGAAAACAAATGTTTGTGGGAGACTGTTGCGCACCTTGACAATTTTTCAACACACAGGTTGAAATGAGATAAATTAAGCAGTTACTGCGACTCAAACCCAGGAGGTTTTGACTGTCTGAAGGAGGCAACTAAAAATGCAGAAGATTTATGAGCAAATAAGTCTTATAAATACAGGTATAATACATTGGAGACTGGCTGTATGATGTGGTTTTTAATCATACAAACCTCTCACTTGGTTTCTTCCAGTCATGCAACCGAAGTATTTCCCTGTCTGATCATAATTCACATCAAGATCAATTCCAACAAATCCACCATGGATCTCAATTTTGAAGTTCATGAAAAGAAATGGGAGGCTTGCGTTCACTTAAAAGTGTATTTACTAACAAATGTCTGAAGAGTTTTGCTGATGTTTTGCATTAGCTCAGTTTTGTATTATAGCGCCGCAAATCAGTGAAGCTCAAGGAAACATTCTTCTTCTATCTCGCACCAGCTTGCCCTTTTAAAGGATATAACCAATTTAAGACAGCTGTTTACAAAGATTGATGTAGCTCAGTGATGGGCAAAAAGGTAGTAATAGGTTTCTTTTATATCCTCCATTTGTACAGTAGCTTCATTGCTGCCTAATATTTTGTGTAAACTATTCAAATCAGTGGATATAATATGTCAAGAGATTTGGCATGGAAGTACTTAAAGCTCACATTCATGACTTTATAGGTGAGATCTAGCACATATTCAGAGGTAAATACTGCCCAAGGGGATTAAGAACATAAGAACATAAGATGAGCCCTTCTGGATCAGGCCAAAGGCCCATCTAGTTCAGCTTCCTGTATCTCACAGCGGCCCACCAGGTGACCCAGGATTGATGGTCCATGGCAGAGAGGGCAAAGCTCTTCAGCACAGGTCTGCAGACACGTACAACAACTTCCTGAGTTCATTTGGCTCAAAAACATACTTGTGTTGCTATTTAATTTTGTAATAATTAAAAAGTTCCCCCCCAACATGCAAATTAGACTTCATAGCCATAGCTAAGGTGCTTCATCACCTGAGGTGGTACATCAAATCCTGGTTACCCTTTCCTGGTGATGGGCCAACTTCTTCTGCTCCTCCTGCTTCTTGGGCTTCAAAAGGAATACAGGGTGGAGTGGATAAGGAAGTGTGGAGGAAATGAGAGCGCTAGGCTAGAGTGTCAAGCCCAACATTTTCCTCCACACCTGCATGCGTTCCAGAAGCTGCTGAAGTGCAGCCTTCACAGTGCATTTTGGGATTGCTCTTCAGGAGCAAACTGCATGCCTATGCACACAAGCATAATGGAAAAAGAGCAATAGAGGGTACAATCAGCAGAAGAACGTCAAGAAGACTTTTGAAGATATCGGTGTGAACCAGCTGACTGAAAATCACTTCCCCTAAATACTTGAGTATAAGTCGATCTCACAGATAAGTTATAAGTTGAGGACAGGTTTTGGGTCAAAAAATCATGGAATTTTCTATGACCCTCAGATAAGTTGGGGGTAAAAGGGGGTATTTGACTATAATTTTGTCTGGTTTCACCCCCTTTGTTTCTCCCATGCTGAGAAGGTCAGGAGCCAATCACTCCAGGAGTGGAGAGTGAGGGAGATGGTGCTTGTGAAGAGGAACATAAAACACCCACAAATAATGACACAAGACAGATAGCATTGAATTGATGGGGGAAAACAGATTCATACTGCAGGGGAAAAAAACCACAGGTTTAAAAACACACCACAGTATAGCAACCTCAGAAAGGGTTGGGAGTTAACAGCATGCTCAGAAGAATGTAATAAAAGCCTGGAAACTCTCTGCAAGCATAAAAGAGGCCTGCAGACACTTTGCAGTGAATCAACAGGCAGCTGACACCCTGAACTGCCCTGACCCCTGATTGAGCCTGAGATAAGATGAGAAGGCGAGTTACAGCTCATTACAATATTTGCAAAAATTTCTCATCATATAGCTGGGTAAATATCTGCAGGCCAACACATGGCACTTGTCTAGGGTGCCGTTTGCAGATGGGCACCTGAGCTGACATCCAGAGTCACCCGCCTCCCCAATCACCCTGTCTCCAGTTGGCTATGAAATGGAGCAATTATGGATGTTGGTGATGTGGAGGGGTGGCGCAGAGGGCAAGGTGGTGGCGCTAGGGGTGTGGTGACACTGGGGCGACGTCATGACATTGCCCAAGTGCCATTAGAGCCATTATGGCTCTGGTATCTATGGTAAGTAAGTAAAGAACTGAATGGCAAAAGAATAACTGCTGTACCATTGAACTGGTGTATAGAAACTAACCAGCAATTGCTCTCTCATATATCAATATATCAATTGTCTGGTGCTGCGTTCAGAAGAGTTATGCCTTTCTACAGATCTAATAATAGTGTGTTGGTGTCATTAAGTATTCTAGCGTAAGTAATGCGTAATGAGCCTCAACGTTTTTTAAAAAAAATCTTTTTGCAGCCTTTAAATAAGGTGCAATTTATAATTTGAGTAATCTTTCAAAATGCAATACTTAAATGTGTGTAATATATAATTAATCTATCGTCAGTTAATTTAAAGGACAATGTTAGAGTAAAGTGGAAGTCATTGAAAAACCGCAATCAGAATTAGTAGACACTGCAATCACCTATGAATCTGAAGAAGACATATATAATTTATTTTATTTTGACAATTTTCTATAAGTGAATTCCAAAAGGGCTTACACAATGAAAGAATAAGGTACAAATAGCACTACAGAGAACTACAACAACCAGCATGCAGCATTCCTGTACAGGGTTGGCCCAAGCCCTCCTAGTGCCAAATGCTGCCTCCCCATGACTTCGGGCGCAATCCTAACCTGGAGTTAGGCTGGCGCAGTTAGGCCAGCAAACTTTGGCTGGCACAAGGGACACCGTAAAGTATGTTTGGACCACTCTTGGAGTCAGAGAGACCAGCACACAGATATGCACCATCCTCCCTGACTCTGAGGGTGGTCCAAACATGCTTTACGGCCGGCCAAACTTTGCTGGCTTAACTGTGCCAGCCTAACTCCAGGTTAGGATTGCACCCTTACTGATGTGCCAGCCTCTGATTCCTCCACACCATGGGCTGTAAAAAGTAGAGGGGACACAGCACAAGAGGAAGTGCGAAGGAGTTGGGAGCCTCTACTGTCCCATGTGGCTTCTGCAGAATTTGCTGTGGTGCACATCATACCCAAATACTATGAATCAAAAAGAAAACTTTAACTTCTGGCTTGGGTAATAGCATCCCTAGAGAGGGGCAGGATACTATGTTTTGCAAGGTGTCTTTCCTTGCCATATAAACTACTCCTCTCCCTTGCTGTAGTAGCCAGTAAGCAATGCAGAGGTGTTGCTTTCACTGCAAGGACTGGCTATGACAACATAGCTGCTTGGCTCTGCACCTGCAGATTTGCCGGTGCAGGTGAACGTGAGCAGCAGTGGCCTGAATCGGGGCTGCCAAGGCAGGGGACTGGGCTTACGATACAGCACAATGGCCTTCGTCCATTGCAGCTCCCATCGCTGCACATTGCACTGCCCCGCTATGCCCATGGCACGCCTCTAGCACCACCACCCCGGTGAGTTCCTGCACTGATTGAGTGCCGCTGGTACTCGACTGGTGCACGGCGGGTGCAGCCAATGGGCGCAGTGGCACCCAAGCACCGGCACTGCTGCTTGCGCCAGTCCAGTGACCAACTTGCTGGCACAGAAGGCCCGTTTGCAACAGCACTGAATCGGCCCAAGAGCGCAGCGCTAGCACAACGCCGGTATAGGATTGCGCTCGAGGTGGAACAGGGGGAAGGGCAGGCCTGTCAGCTGACCAGGCCAGGGAGCGGGTGGTACAAGATCCATCACTTAGGCCAGATCTTAAACCCTAGCCCCAACCCAGTTGGTTTTACACTGGCTGCTAGGAGTTGCGCCAGCTATTTATCTGACACAGCTCTGAGTAGCCCTATTGGGACTGCTGGGGTGTTACTTGGGTTAAGGGGAATGAATTCCCCTTCCTCCGACTTTTGCCCCATGCAGCCCCAATTACTCCCTATCCAGCGTTGTCATTCAGCCGGAATGCTGGGCGGGAGGAACGGGTGAGCGGCAGCCCGCCCGTTGCATTCCTGTCCGTTTCGCCATCTGAAGACGGCGAAACGGACTGGAACACAACGGGTGGGCTGCCGCTCACCCGTTCCTCCCGCCCAGCGTTCCGGATGAATGACAATGCTGTCCCTATCCCAGCATTCCAGCATGGCCTCCCTATTCCAGCATGAGATTAGGATTGAGCTGTGAAGGATTACAGTCCAGGAACCAGATTGGAACTTCATTATGCCAATTGTCCAAACTGGCCTCCCTAAACCTAAAGTGGCACCAGGACCTGACTGTATAAACAGACCCTTTAATGCGCGTCTGCTTTGGTATTCTGTAGCAGAAGCAGACAAGGTCCAAATGATAAAACAGGTGTTCTTGTTTAGATGGAATTTAGGAATTAACGTGGTCACCATGTCCTGCCCATTTCCAACCATTACCCAGGAATTCACATTCCGACTGTGTCCTTCTGCTCCAGGTGCTGCCCTAATATTGAATATCTGCACCTCTTGATTGAACAAATGCAAACTGATTTTGACAGCAAAGGAGACACTGATTTAGTAACATTGGCAGAACACATAACTCTTTAAGCTCTTTAGGAAATGCACAGCAACATCAAGTGATCCCAGCTTTCAAGGGCAGATTTGAAATTCTGCTTTTACTGGATGCAGACATTAATCAACAAGGGGATGTTCCTGTACACAAAATGCAAGCAACGTGTTTTTTTCTGGACCCTCTTGTGCCCAATTTTCAATGCAGTCCAAGAGCAGATCTCACAAAAGTGCTCGTCTTCAAAAATGAGACAGAACACAACACATAAAGGAAGACCCCAAAATGCTAAGAACTAAGAAACAGGCCGTGTTCAGACAAATCTGAATGAGCAACAGGATTTGGGCGCAATCCTAAACTGAGTAAGCCCGGCATAAACTAAGCCAGCAAAGTTTGGCCAGCACAAGGGACACTGTAAAGTGCATTTGGACCACTCTCGGAGTCAGAGAGGCCAGCCCACAGACGTGAGCCATCCTCCCTGTACTGACTCCGAGAGTAGCCCAAACACGCTTCATGGAGGCCCTTGTTTATGGCTTAGTTTATGGCATTGCTGGCTTAATTTATGCCGGCCTAACTCCAGTTTAGGATTGCACTGTTTGTGTGGTATTGAGGCAGATAAGGCCGTTGCACTGCCCCTCTTAATCACAACCCAACCTCCAGACTCCAAACTCCCCCTCCCACCCTGGTCTTGAAAAAAACCTGATTTATGCCTCTCCTAAGAACCCTGCCAGCATTGAAAATCTGCTAATATAGGTATAGGTTTATACCTTCTAAGTTAATAACAGCTGTACGGAGTCTGAATTCAGTAAGCAAGTTTCAACAGGCAACAGAGATTTCATGCGACAAATTATTTTCCTTTACTTCCTTTTGTACTTCTAGCCTGTGGACTAGAGGCAGAGTATACATTTATGCCAGGAAGCACCTCTGAAACTAACTCTGTCTGCCTGTATCACTATTACCAGCATTGCAATACGGTCTATTTACGGTCTATCTATATACCTCAGAGCACAATCCTAACCTGGAGTTAGTCCGGCACAGTTAGGCCAGCCAAGTTTGGCCAGCACAAGGGATGCAGTAAAGTATGTTTGGACCACTTTTGGTGTCAGAGAGACTTGCTCACAGTTGTGCACCACCCTCTCTGCCTCCAAAAGTAGTCCAAATGCTCTTTACAGTGGCTTTGGTGCAGCGGTGTTATTCTGCCGGAATGCTGGGCGGGACATCCGGGTGATCGACAGCCCGCCCGTTGCGTTTCGCAGCGTTCCGCAGCATTCTGCAGCGTTCCGCAGCATTCCGCCGTTTGCGTAACATACGCAAGCAGCGTAATTGGTTACGCAAACGGCGTAACGCTGCGGAACGCAACGGGCAGGCTGTCGATCACCCGGATGTCCCGCCCAGCGTTCCAGCAGAATAACACCGCTGCTCTGGTGCCAGCCAAACTTGGCTGGTCTAACTGTGCCAGCCTAACTCAAGGTTAGGATTGCGTTCTCATTCAAATGGACACTATTAACCACGGACACTGCTTTTCCTGAAAACTCTGGTCAAGCCCTGAACTTTTTTGCCATCCAGAACCATCTAATTGTAGGGACCGGAATTTTGCCCTGTGGCAAGACTTGAGCCGAGTCTTGAATTCCCCCCCTCCCCCCAGACTTGACACAGGCATGAGTCCTAGCGGTGCTTTTTGCTGAGTCACCCCCCAAAATTCTCAAATCATTTCGATTCAAGATCAAAGTCTTTTGTGAAGCATCACACAGTTTGTGAATCCAGTTTCAGCATTTTGTCTGGCCTGGAAGCCCCTCAGTGCACTTCTTCCTCAGTTGCTTTCTGAGGGCGCAATCCAGACTGGCGAGGCCGACGGGCCAGTGCTGTATCCTAGTGCTGTAGGAGAGACTGCAGGCGCAGATCCAAGGAGATCGTGTGACCTGAACTGTATAGCCGCCTCCCAAGCTCGCCCCGCCCGCACCCCGCCCACAGTCTCCCTCCTGCCGCCAATCCCGCTGCCGCCTCCGCGCAGAGCCTCCCACACGCTGGCTGGCTTCAGCCGATGCAAGAGAGGCTCGGTGCGGGTGCAACGGGACTGGCGCTGTCTGCAGCGCTAGTCCTGTTGCTCGAGTGCCGACACGGGGGTGCTGATCGACGCAACGGGCGCAATAGTATTGCGCTGTGAGTAACCCAGTTGTCTTCTGGGTACCCTGGAATGACTGTAAAAGGTTGGGGGAACAGTCCTTGAACTCCATTTCTAGAGAAAGTCTAGCAAATGTC
This sequence comes from Lerista edwardsae, assembly GCA_029204185.1. Lineage (NCBI taxonomy): Eukaryota > Metazoa > Chordata > Lepidosauria > Squamata > Scincidae > Lerista > Lerista edwardsae. The sequence goes on from JAJKFI010000123.1 coordinate 730,339, forward strand.
TACACACATTTATATGTGCAAATGTCTACATACATAAGGTCTCTAAGCAGCCTCAGAAGCACAGGATCCCAATTATTATTAATCAATTAACACTATTAATTTTTATTAATACATACAATATTATTTCTTTTTTGTCTAGTGGGTCATGAGGGATTGTTTTTAAAAGTGGTTCCTAGTTGGGTTATTTTTCAGCCATTTTCCAATAGCAAAGTGGATCAGAAAGAAAAAAGCCTATTTGCAACTTGACACAAGCAAAACAACCACACAGCCCTCCCCCTTTCCGGCATCCCATCTTCCCATATTTTCAATATGGCTGTTCTAGGTGCTTTGCAATCCACCTGAAATTGGCTCACAGCCCACTGGTGGTTACTGACCCATAGTTTGGAAACCACCAATTTAGGGTCCATTGGTAGAGGAGAAGTGCATTGAGCAGGCCCATCCTACTTAACTCAATCACTGCTGATGCAGACAATAATGATGATGATGATGATGATGATGATGATGATGATGATGATGATGATGATGAT
>JAJKFI010000123.1:730875-745533 GCA_029204185.1 Lerista edwardsae
ATGATGATGATGATGATGATGATGATGATGATGATGATGATGATGATAAACCAATATTTATATACCGCCTTTCTGGTCATTGGATATCTCCTCTGACTTTAATCAAGGCAGTTTACATGGGCAGGCTTTTCCCAACCCCATATAGGGGTTGTTACAATCACAAGTTGTCTTTCAAGAACACTACAGTCCAGGTGGTCTCCTTCAGAGTCCAGCATCTCTCTGGCTTCTCACACTCCCACACATGGCTTGACAGGCACTCCTCCACTCCCACTTGAAGGGCCGTCATGTCCTCTCCTCTCACCAGCTGGAGAAGACAAAATTGAGGATTGTAAGGGCAGCAGAAAAAGAGGGGAATAAGCTCCAGCTGCACACAAGTGCTATGATTCCACCACCTCCTTCCCCCATTCTGCCTCCCTCCCCACCCAGAAACGTCCCCATTCCTCCCCCCTGTCCCACTGCCTGTATCCAGCACCACTCATCCTGCAACGGCTGATGGAGTCCAATGGTCAGTGCATCTGTAAGCACTTACTGTATGTTGCATTTACTGTATGTTGGAAGCCTCACTGTATTTGCTAGTGAAAGTGGCATATTGCCAGCATCGTCCTCCTTCCACCAGCAAACTGTGCATTCCACCGGTGGCAGTGGGAAATAGGATTGGACTCTGAGTATGTAGATGAATGGAAAAAGCAAGTGAGGGATCTTCCACCCTCCCTAAAATAGCCCTTTTTTGTTAATCTCATTTCCGCTTTTTCAAACTGCATATATACGAGAAATTAAACCAGAAATTAAAGCATTAAACCATCTGGATTTTTGTTCTTAGGAAATGTGAGAGCCCACCCGTTCAGAGTTCTGTGGTTTCCAGGCTTCAATTATATCTGTTGGTGCTTCACCTACACTTCAGGGAAAGTAACAATCATGGAAAGGAGTCAGAGCAATTAGCTTTTTCCTGGGCATTTCTAGTTCTAATCACTTCAGTTGCAGGATATCCTAATTATTCATCTCCATTGAAATAGTCTTGTCGGTGATGAGTTCACCATCAAAAATAAATGTATGTGGCCTTCTACTAGGAGAGCCTCAAAGGAAACCTGGGCTTAAACATTTAGCTCAGTTCTGACATCAGTAACTAGAGTATATTCTGGGTGACTGTAAAGCTATCTAAATTCGGATTATGCTTTTTTTTTACTGGACTTAGCTGCACCAATGGAATTAAATGAACATGGAGAAGGTTATCCTGTGTTGGCACAGCCCACCTTGCACTGGCACAAATATGCTTTACAGCATGTTTGCAACACCGCAAGGCTGACGCAAGCAGCTTGCATCGGCCTTAAGGCACCCTTCAGTTATGCCCTAAGATGCACAAGTCCATCACTGTGCCCTGCTCACAATACTGCAAATTAGCATATATATGGTGGTATAGATGGTTAAAGAAATATTGTTGTGCACTGCCTCAAATACTGGTCATCAGAGGTGACCAGTAACGGCAGCAGTGGTGTCATCCTACCGGTACGCTGGGCGGGACGTCCGGGTGATCGGCAGCCCGCCTGTCGCGTACCACAGTGTTACGCCGTTTGCGTAACGTACGCAAGTGGCGTAACTGGTTATACAAATGGCGTAACGCAGTGGTACACGACGGGCAGGCTGCCAATCACCCGGACGTCCCGCCCAGCGTACCGGTAGGATGACACCACTGAACGGCAGCATGGTGTAGTGGTAGTGGCTGAGACTGAACTGCACTTTAGGACATCCCTAATTTGAATCTTGCCTCTTTCATGCTAAACTCACTAGGTGGTACTTGGCAAGCCACCTGCTCTGCACCTCAGCTCCCCTGTTGCAAAAGGGATGAGGATAACACTTACCTGACAGGTTGGCTGCAAGGATTGTGTCAAGTTAATGCAGCACACATGAAGCGCTTTGCACAGTGCAAACATGCTGAACAGATATTACAGGTGGTGATGGCAGTGATGATCATGATGAGAAACCCTTGAGCTTATCCTGAGATATTTATCAAAACATGCTGTGGGTGGCAATAGAATTAAGCAGGTGGGGACGATGAGACGGTGGGAATTCGACTCTGCAAAGCCACATGTCAGAGCTAATACTAGAACTCTTCTGTAGTTGTGTGAGTGTCGTTAAGATGACCACTGTTTTTTTTTGTCGATTACAGATTTGTGGGGCGACCTGTAGTGTTATATATTAAATAGATCGATAGATCCATCCATCCATCCATCCATCCATTCCATTCCATCCATCCATCCATCCATCCATACATACATACATACATACGGGCCTTAGACTGGGTGGTACAAGTATATCATCCACGCTTTTTTCTTACCGCTTTCAGCAAAAGGTACTGTAAGGCACCTCTGCTATCCGCAGCAAGCTGTTATCACCACTGCTGGGCTAACGCCAGCCCAATGCCAGCCCACACCGCCTGGAGGCAGCAACACAGGGCGCAATCCTCTACTGCGCTGGAATGGCGAGGCCAGCTGGCCAACGCCATATCCAGTGCAGTATAGGAGAGGCTGGAGCCTCCCCTATGGGCTCCTCAGATCTGCGCCAACAGCAGGCGCAGACCCCAGGAGACCACATAGCCCGAATTGGGGCTGCCCGGCTGCCCAAATGGGTCCCACATACACCCCACCCACCTCCCCCATTCATTCTGCCAATCCCTGATCTGCCCTGTCACGGCACCTCCCTCGCGCCGGCCGGCTTCAGCCGATGCGATGGAGGTGCTGCATGGGTGCAACAGGACTGGCACTGCCTGCAGCGCCGGTCCTGTTGCCTTAGCGCCAACACGGGAGTGCCGATCGGCGCCCCCGCATCAGTGCTAAGGGCAGAACATCGCCGCAACCCTGTTGCGCTGACGCTGACAAGCCGACGAGCAGTGAGTGCCTCAGTCGCTAGTGTTGCGGGCTTTTTGGGCTGGGCAGGAGGACATTCCTAGGTGGGAGGGAGAGTGGAGAGGGGGTGGGACTAGCAGCAGATCCTAACCTCCACATTGGGCTGCTTGCCCCAACGTGGAGGCCCTCGCCTCTGCACTGGCAAAATACCTATCACCTGCCCTGCACCCTTACTGCTGGGGAAGGGGACAAACATCCCCTTCTCCTGTGGAGCCTCTTGTGGCTGTCTGGTGGCTGTGGGATGTAGTAGTAGTCATTTGGCTACTGCTGCACCTGTGGAGGCCTGGCAGCTCAGGGTTGGGCTGTAAATAAATAAACAAACAAGCCCCAGTGATGGCCCTGCATTTAGGTTGTACATACTGTATAACATTGCGATTTAGTTTGCATGGTCTGGTACGGGAGGAGGTCCTTCATGGGGGTGACGTGTTGATCTCTCGTACTGTGTGGTGCAAACCCCAGTGACACCTCCGGCAAGATGGCAAGTGCTATTCCTGCTCTCTCAGATGAAGAGCCAGGGTCGCAGGGCTGAAGGTTACCCCCAGTGCAGTGATGTCATGCAGGGGGTACGTGGGGGTATGCGAGTACCGGTTTCTAGGATTATGGCTGGCCCCGCCCATTTGCCCGCCCACTTGTTGACTCCGCCCCCTGCAACGTTTGAATTTCCTGCATGTTTGAGTTGCCTGCATGTTCTCAGAGCCAGCCAGGCAGGCAGGCAGCAAGCAGAGCCTTGCCTTGCCTTGCCACTGAAAAATGAGCTGCTCTGGGGTTTTGGGACTGTTGGGTCACTTTAACATGATGCCAGGCCTCCTTAACATGCTCTGGGGCTGCTGTGGAATACTGTTGCAACTGCTGGGTCAGTTTAAAATTGTCTGAGGCCTCAAAAAGGGCTTTTTCCATGTCCCTTCCTGCCATGACATCACTTCCGGCTTATGATGTCACTTCCGGTGGGCGGGTCCCGACACGTGCCAATCAAAAGTGAGTACCTGTTCTTAAATCATTTAGATGACACCACTGCCCCAGTGTCAGTAGCCAGCACTGGACTGCACTAGCCAAAGGTCTGACTAAGTACAAGGAAGCTACATATATTTTCTTCCTAAATATTGTTTCTCAGTATGCTTACCAGAGCTTGATGTAACAACACCTATCTCAAGACAAGTAGATAACATTATCAAATTAATCTGCTTTTGTCAAACTCATTAGCAATTTGCTTATTGTGAATCATTCCCTGCTGTCAAAGATGGAGCAACAAAAAAATGAGGATGCATGAATGCAGGCAGTTTACCCTGGAACGCTATTAATTTCTCTAACACAAAATAACTTATTCTGTTGCATGAGCTTCCTGAAGCAGGAGATCAGTGTTAATAATTTACTGGGCTGAAAGTGAGACGGAACCAGATCTGTCTGAGGAGCTTAAATATGTGTCAGAAATGAGGGAAAAATTAAGACGGGACCTGTTAACGATAGTTCATTTCTGTAAAACAAACTGCAGATAAATAGGCGGACGAGTGCACAGACACACAAAGGGAAGTTTGTGTGTTGCTGGCAGAGGAAGCTTCAAAGCGTTCAAAAGAAATAATCACCACTTTGTTCTCTCACTTTTCGCTCTCGACCGACATGACAGACACCCACGCTTCTAAGAAGCTTCTCTTGCAGAAGTAAAGACGGCAAGAAAGGACTGGCTTTTTCAATCCTTTTTTTTTTCAATTATTTTCAGAGAATTATTTTCAGCTGCTCCTATTTTTTTTTTAAGTTCCAAAAAATTCAAACATAGCAGTATAACCCAGTGGTTCTCCAACGTTTTATACCGGGACCCACTTTTTAGAATGGCGCTTGTGTTGGGACCTACCGGAAGTGATGTCATTTACCTAGAAGTGACATCATAGTCAGAAGTGACATCACCAGCATGCAGGAAGTGCCATCGTTGTGACGTAATCAAATGATACTCCTGGAATGCAGACTGGCATCCTTGGACTGCAGCAATTGCACAACCATGAAACATCTCTGACAGAAAGCAAGATTAGAACAAAATATATAAAGGCACTGAACTAAAAATACTTAAAAAAAACACCTTCACTTAAAAATTCAAACTGTTAACATTCGCAAAAGGAATATTGCAAGAGCAAGGTCTGCAGCTTCCAAGATGGCTGCTCCAAGGTTTCTGCAACCCACCGGACATCAGGTTGCGACCCACCAAGTGGGTCCCGACCCTCAGTTTGAATAACATTGATATAACACATACGTGGAACTAGTTTCTGCTTCCCAGCAGCCCCCCAGGCAAGTGCCTCTGTGGGTCGACCCCTGGGCATGTGACCAGATCACACTCGCACAGAGGTGCTGTTGGTGTAAAGTGCAATCTCCACAGGGGCCTGTTTGTGCAGCTGCTGTGCTCTGCAACATGTGACCAGACAATAACAGCAACGATTCTTGGCATTCAGGGGAAGGCAGTGAGTCCCTTACTGCTCGGATGCAGGCACCAGTTGGTGTCCAGCAGTGCTAACCCCTGATGCTTCCACCATATGAAAAAGACTACAGCATCAATCATTTGATGCTTTATTTAAACGTGGCATGCCTGATTGCCGAGCCTGATGAGTCCATGCCTGCTTCATACCTTTCAAGGCTGTGCTCTCCTCTGCCGATCATTCCCTTGAACTCCACTTAATTTCTTTCCCCATTTCCTGCCTTAGAGGGCCGATGCATCCACATTGCATTTTTTATTGTGTTCCTGAAAAATGCAAACACTGTCCCTGGATATAGAAGGCAATAGATTAGGAGAAAGAACGATGGAAACCTATCTTGCTCTGGCAAGGCTTTTTTTAAATTCCGAATTGATTGTGGGGTCCAGATTAGGCATATCCAAAGCATGTGTGGACAAAGGTGGAAGGTCGGGCTTGTCTTTCCCAGCATAAGTTGAATCTCTGCAGCACTGTGGTCTCTGTGCCCAACAACCTTCCAACATGTTCTGCTCAGGCTCTAGCTCTAAATTTCCTTGGTAATTCAATTACAAACAGGGTCCACATTTTGAACTTAAGGACCAAGAAGGCTAACAGAATTGGATCTGCCCAATTCCTTCCTCATTGTGGCATGGTCACTGCCCCCCCCCACACACAAAACCTTTCCTACAACCAATCATACATAGCTTAGATATTGGCAGCAAATCCAGCTCCAGGTTTCAAGGGATCATCAGAGAACTGCCCTCCATGGATCCACTCTACCTGGGTAGGCCCCCTCTCAAGGTCAGAACCGGGTTTACTTTGGTAGATGGGATGGTCAAGAGGGGGTAACAATGGTGTGGCTCTCTTGGCAGAGAACAGGGGTAGAGCTAAAAAAGTGCAGGAGGGTTGAATTGCAATAAGGCCACAAGCTGAGCTTGACACTAGTGGCCAAAATTGCAAAAATCTCAGTATGTACGAATAATACCATCATGTTATATACCATTTGATGCTGAATTTCATGCAGAATGCAATGAAACAAATTGGAGTGTAATATCTTCAGTCTATCAAATTGTATGGCTAAAACAAAACAGGAAAGTGAAAATACAACTGAGATGTCCCTTCCTGTTGTGACATCATTTCTGGGGCATCATTTTGCCCCCTGCACTGGGCTTTACTTTCATTAGCTATGCCAGTGGCAGAAAATGTTGCTCTGCTGCCAATGTATGAATAGTGGCATTCCTACAGGGGAGGCAAAATGCTAAGAGTTGCAGGAACCTGAGCTCCTATGTAACACGGCCCCTCCCTCTTGCCTCCAGAGCCATTGCAGGTCAGAGAACTGGCTGGGAGGCTTTGCTCTCCAAGCTGGCAATGGCTCTGGAGACAAGAAGGAGGGGCCGTGTTACACAGGAGCTCAGGTTCTTGCAACACTTAGCATTTTGCCCCCCAATGTAGGAACACTGCTATGCATGAAAGCTGGGGACACAAAAGGATCTCAGGGGTTGGTGGTGGGCCCTTTTGAAGGCACCAAGCCCTTGACAGCTGCTCAGTGATGCTGAGCCCTGATACTGTTCCTGGTTGGTAGGACACAATTGAAGACCTCTATCTCAGTGAACCACTACCTTATGTGGAAGAAGCTGTTCTTTCAGGTATCTTCATCCCATGTCCTATAGGGCTTTAATGGTCAAAGCCAGCCCTTTGAAATGGGCTTGGAAACACATTGGGGGCGCAATCCTACCCAGCGCCAGATGGCACAGCCGGCCAGCCAGCGCCATATCCAGTGCTGGGTAGGGGGAGGCAGGAGCCTCCTGCGGCAAGGGAGCATGCGCTCCCTTACCGTAGGGGAGGCTCCAGTCTCCCTATGCACTCCTTTCAATCTGCGCCTGCTAAATAGCGGGCATAGATCCGAGGAGACCGCGTGGCCCAAATCGGGGCTGCACGGCCTCCCAAATGGGCTTAGGATGTGGCCGTATGGCCGCTTCCCAAGCCCGCCCATGTCCCACCTTACATCCCGCCTACATTCTCCCTCCCTTGCCCAATCCCCATGCCGTCATGGTGCCTCCCTTGTGCCGACCGGCTTCGGCCCCGTTGCCTTAGTGCCAACGCTGGGGTGCCGATCGGCGTTGCGCAGACGCTGTTGCACTGACGCTGCATGGTCCATAGGGTTGCGCTGTGGAAGTCAATTCAGCTGTTGGGATAAGGCAGGCACATTCTCTTAAAAGCCACCTCCGGTCAACAGGCTCACCACAGGATTTTAGACCAGCTGGCATTTCTGGACATTTTTCAAAGGCTCATTGCTATAATTGAAATGTAACTATAGCATGTGTTCCCACGGCCATAAATGCACTTTCTAGTAATGGACACAGCTGACACAGCAACGTAAGTTATACTCCTGTCCAAAGCAATTTGAAGGTTCCAAACTGGGTCCAGAACCACCCCTGGATGACATACCTGAGTTTTTAAAGAACAGTCCTAGCCAAAGGTAGGTTGAACTCATGTCCAGCCAAACTGCCCTAGTGATTAGGTTCACCTCTAAGGCTTTCTTTTTTCATCCCTCTCCATGCCTTTACTGACTCCAGATGCTGGTTCAGAACCCTGATCAATTCTCTGGAATATGATGGAAAAGGAGAGCAACCTCAGTGCCATCGACATATTAAAGGCACTGCACTGCGTATCTTCAGACAGCCTCTGCCAGCAGTTTCATACAGAGGTAAGCCAGCATGAGGGGTCAAAATGGACTCTTGTGGGCCACCAAAGACCAAAGATGGAGCCTTCTCCTTCTCTAGTGTGAACAATAGGGCAGCATTACACTTTATGTAGATTGCAAACACAGCTCAGGAGAGTAATAAAGGGAGAACTTTGATATTAGGTCTGAATTTGGAGCAACCGGAAAGACCTGGGACCAGACTGAGCACTCCAGTTGCCTATCCTGAATATCAAGGCTACCTGGTACAGCACATGTTTCTCATGCAAAAGGTCCCAGGTTGGTTTCTAGGCATAACCCATGAAACAGTTCCAGGTACTACTATTGGGAAAGACACTGGTCTGACATTGTGGAGAGCTGCTGGCAGAGAAAAATGAACCAATGTTCTAATTCAGTGGTTCTCAAACCTTTTAGCACCAGGACCCACTTTTTAGAATGACAATCTGTCCAGGACCCACCAGAAGTGCTGTCATGGCCAGAAGTGCTGTCATTGTGACACCAGAGCCTGCTGCTTTCCTGAGAATGCAGCAATGAATTGGATTATTTCGCAGTCATTTTCCAAGAGCAAAGTGAATCAGAAAAGAAAAAGCCTATTTACAACCTTGACACAAGCAAAAAAAACCACAGTGTCCAGTGTCCCATCATCCCATATTTAAATAATGACTGTGCTAGATGCTATGCAATCCACCTGAAATTTGCTCAAGACCCACCTAGTGGGTCCCGACCCACTGAGAAACACTGTTCTAATTCATGGTAAGATGGTTTCATATGTTGATTAAAGTACAGAATATCTTTCTTGCACATCCCTTTTACAAAACATTTACTTCCCCTTACACTTTCTTCCCCTTCCCTGTAATTTTACAAGTAAAATTGTGCACAAATTATTCTTACAATCATTGCAAAACGTAATCACGGTTAACATTCATAAGCAGATCAAGATGAATAATATGCAAAAATTATTGCATACGTCTTGTTACAGCAGCAAAACTGGGTTACCTGACCTTGGCTTGGTTCTTTCACCAAACAGCATGAATGAAGTCAAAAATCTTAAGCTCGGGTCAATCATCTGTCTTCCTTCAGCACCATGATTTATAATTGGGACGCCTGCCGGGGGCAGATAAAATAGCTTCCCAGACCCAAAATGAGCCCATGGGGCACCACTTGGTCACCCCTAATCTATGCAAAGCACTTTCAGTGGGAGAGTCTCAGGACAAATGTATACAATGAGCCAAATGCTAGCATTTATCATCTTCTTTTAAGCCTGTCGTAACAAACAGTAGGGGTGCAATGTTTCCTAAGGAGAGTCTTCTGTTCAATCCGGCAGTAATTGCAGGGCAGCTAAAGATGCTATTAATATTGTAGCCAATATATTCCCAATGGAATCCCTATCCAAGTGGTTCACGACACCAAGTTTCAAGAGGAGCAGAATTTGTTTGGCCTTAATGCCGCCAGCTGTCAAAGGGGTGTGTGTGTGTGTGTGTGTGTGTGTGTGTGTGTGTGTGTGTGTGTGAGAGAGAGAGAGAGAGAGAGAGAGAGAGAGATGCTTCCCTTTATAACATGCTGTCTCTAACATTAAATTAACATGCTAGTTTAATAAATAGCAATACATATCTATCAGGAGTTGTCAAGGAAGAGACACAAAATTTCAGGGGGGCCAGGCAAGAAAAACAAGGGTGATTCCATGTAAAGTATGCTGCATTTGTGTGGGGGTGGGTGGGTGGATCTGGTTTGAACCATAGCCAGAGGATTTTGCAAATATCCAATGTACTAAATCAATTCACACAGGGTCTGGATAAATTCCTGAGTCCATTGTGAATTTAGTATGAATGCGGCACTCCAAATCAGAGCCTCTAACACAAAATTGATTCCAAAATTGTCCTCAATGGAATCTCTTTCCAGATTTTGGAATTCCAAAGGAAATAGCCCTTTTTCCAAAATGAAATTGTTGCATTAGAATTCCCCACTGCTCTACAGTATTTTTTATTTCTGAATTTTGTACACAGCACTCTGCACACACAATAAGCCCGAACTGACTGAAGACCTCCTGGCATCTGAGAGTGCAATCCTAACCTGGAGTTAGGCTGGCATAGTTAGGCCAGCAAAGTTTGTCTGGCACAAGGCAAAGTGTTAAGCATGTTTGGACCATTCTCAGAGTCAGGGAGGATGGAGCATGTCTGTGGGCTGGTTTCTCTGACTCCAAGTGTGGCCCAAACATACTTTATGGTGTCCCTTTTGCCAGCCAAACTTTGCTGGCCTACCTGTGCCAGCCTCACTCCAGGTTAGGATTGCACCCTCAGCAGGGCCAGCCTTAAGCCAATGTGACCAATGTCATCACATTGGGCCCCAGGGTGCCCTGCACCAGCAGGGTGAGAATATTGCCTGCTGCTGCCGCTGGGATCTCTATGGGCTGTAAGTCAGTGGGGCAAGCAGAGCAGCTTTACCTTGGGCCCTCCCACCTGCCCCTGCCTCTGAACAGCCCAAAATGGGCTACCTGGAAGCAGTTGGCAGTGATGTCATCATATCACCACCAACCATCTCCACGTGCCATGCTTTGCATGCAACACGAACAGTGCTCTTCTTAGTGAATGGGGGGCTTACAGGGAGGGTGGGACTTGTGCCGTTCTAACTCCAGGTTAGGACTGCGCCCTGAGGCAGTGTGATAAATGCTCTCCACTTCCTTACCAGGTGATGCACCCATCTCTTCCCTCCCAGTGGAGGCAAGTAGGGAAGAGAGAGGTGGGCACGCCCTACCAATCCGCTGCCTTAGGGGACGGCTTCAGTTGATTTCAAGGATGGGCCAATGCTGGCAGAGGCGGATCTACAGGGAGGGCAAAGCTCTAAGTGTTGCAAGGAGCCTTACCCTGTCATGTAAATCCCTCCTCTCCCTTGCTGCTGTAGCCAGTAAGCAATGCCAAGATGTTGCTTTTCACTGTGAGGATTGGCTAAAACGGTGCAGGAGAGAAGTGATTTCCACTGCAAGGTAAGGCTTCTTGGAAAAATTAGAGCTTTGCCCTCCCCTAGATCTGCCTCTGAATGCTGGCTGTCAGCTCCCTCAATGCAGCTTCGTTTCTTTTTCCTTTATGTAACTGACATGCACAACAAAGCACAGCAAAAAACCTGCCTTGATGTTATGATGGACATTAATGCCGCACAATTACTTGTGTATTCTTTATTATTATTAAATGCATAATTATTCATTGATATACATCAATTTTATCAGTGCCCATAGCCACATAAACACAGGGTGCAATCCGAACTTGAGTTAGGCCGGCACAGTTAAGCCAGCAAAGTTTGGCTGGCACAAGGGCCACCGTAAAGTGCATTTGGACCACTCTTGGAGTCAGGGAGGATAGCGCACATCTGTATGCTGGCCTCTCTGACTCCCACAGTGGTCCAAACATGCATTACGAAGTCCGTTGTGACAGCCAAACTTTGTTGGCTTAACTGTGCTGGCCTAACTCCAGGTTAGGATTGTGCCCTATGTATGTGTGGTTTTGGGCACTGATAAAATACCACTAGAAAAAATGTTTATGTGATTGTACCTGTAGTTGTATGAGGATTATTTCTGTGTACTGTTTACCAATGTGCAGGAGCACAAGAATTGATCGGTAAAACACCACACAAAAATGGCCTTGCTATGATTATATCAAGATTACTTTTTTGCAGTACTTTTTTCCCAATGAACACATGCACATTAGTAATTCAGACTTCTGGGGAAAGACACAAATGAATTGAAGGAACTGAAAATTGAGATAAAGCATGCATTCTCCCATTCCAAAATTAATTAACTTTTCCTAGTTAAACCTGACTTCAGGAAGTGTGAAGCACAGGAAAGGGCAAACCAGAGAAACAGAAATATCCTCTCACTCCTTCCTGGTACAAAACCAACCTTGTGCAATAAAAGATCTTCTTTTGCATGGCACATGTATATATTACTTGCTCCCCTCAATTCTGGGGATTTTTTTTTCAATTGCATGTGGAAGTGTGGTTCATCCAAACCACTCTCAATACACAATGCTATTCCTACTTTTAAAGACAATTAACAAGACTGACTGGGCTCCAAAATCACCACAGATGGTGACTGCAGCCATGAAATTAAAAGACATTTACTTCTTGGGAGGAAAGCTATGGTGAACCTAGACAACTTAATCAAAAGCCGAGACATCACCCTGCCAACAAAGGTTTGCCTAGTCAAAGCGATGGTTTTCCCAGTAGCAATGTATGGCTGTGAGAGCTGGACCATAAGAAAGGCAGAGCGCCGAAGAATAGATGCTTTTGAATTATGGTGTTGGAGAAGACTCTTGAGAGTCCCCTGGACTGCAAGGAGATCCAATCAGTCAATCCTCCAGGAAGTCAAGCCTGATTGCACCCTGGAAGGACAAATCCTGAAGCTGAAGCTCAAGTACTTTGGCCACCTCATGAGAAGAGAGGACTCTTTAGAAAAGACCCTCATGCTGGGAAAGATGGAAGGCAAAAGGAGAAGGGGGCGGCAGAGGATGAGATGGTTAGATAGTGTCACCGAAGCGATGAACATGAAATGAACTCCGGAAGCTAGTGGAGCACAGGGAGGCCTGGCGTGCTGTGGTCCATGGGGTCGCGAAGAGTCGGACATGACTTAGCGACTGAACAACGACAAACAAGACTGACACAATAGTGATGTGAGAGGCCAAGATATGCATGCATCATGAGCATGCATATCTTTTATTGTGTGAGGCTGGTTCAGCAGTTAAAGTATCATGCAAACCAGCCCTAGATAATGCATCACAGATAAACTAGCATCACAGATAATTTGCAGAATGCAGTGGGCTCTGCAGGACCCTGGACAGCTCCATGCCCAGAAGTTTGTCCATGGCTGGCAGCTAACATACAGTACTTTACTTCCCCTGCTTCCCAAGCTTCACACCTTTCCTTAGGAGTGGTGATTCTCAAAGAGGCTGAACCCTGATCATGGTGCAGCCCTGACTCCAGAGGCATCACCAGGGTTTGCATTACCTGGTGTGAAAGCTCATTGCTTCACCCCCATGATTAACCTCTTCCCATACCAGACCATACAGAATAAATTACTATTTCATATGCACAGCCTAAATGCAATGGTATCACTAGGGTTGGTGTAACTTCCACTAACTGTATTTATTTATTTTAATACATAATAGTACAGGTCACCCAACAAATCAGTAACTAACAAAAAGCAGTGATAACTCCTTGATAACACTCACACAGCTGAATTATACAGACTTCTAGTATTAGCTCTGATACGTAGAAATGCAAACTGATGCATAACAACACCTTATTAGTTCCCTGCTTGTCATAACAACACCTCATTGGCTCTCAGAACAATCAGGGCACAATCCTAACCTGGAGTTAGGCCGGCACAGTTAGGCCAGTACAAGGGACACCGTAAAGTACATTTGGACAATTTTGGCCAGTAGTAGAGTCACTGAGTACATCACCTGTTGTGGTCTGCATGCCCCTGCATGCCCCTAGCAATGTCACTGTCTGCCTCTCCAATAACTCATGCCTAGGGCATTCTCTGCAGTGGCAGGCAAACATTGGTGATTGAAAGGATCCTGTTTTGGAGAGGGCCAGAGAGCCAGACCATGAAGGGAATTGCTTCAGGTTGAATTGTTCACAGGGTTCCAGCTCTGGGGCTGAGGCTCAAGTTAAAAGTTACGGTTAGTCTCCTCTTGAGCTGATGCTGGTGGCCTTCCTTATCAGGGCTAACTCTTCTTCCCCATTGTAGAATCTTGGTCACTTTCCAAGATAAGGAGCATATCAGCTAGCTACAAATCCATACCAATGCATTTTCTGGCTACACTGCATATATAAGTGGTTCCCAAACTATGGGTCAGGACCCACCAGTGGGTTGCAAGCCAATTTCAGGTGGGTTGCGAAGTATCTAGAGCAGCCATATTGAAAATATGGGAACATAGGATGCTAGAAAGCAGGAGGGGCAGTAGTGTCATGCCGCTCACCTGTTCCTCCCGCCCAGCATATTGGTTACATGACACTACTGGGGAGGGGTGTATGGTTGTTTTGCTAGTGTAAAGGTTGCAATTAGACTTTTTTTCCTTTCTGACTCACTTTGATATTGGAAAATGACTGACAGCGCAATCCTGAGCAGCGCTGGAATGGCGAGGCTGGCTGACCAGTGCCATATCCAGTGCTGCTTTGGGGAGGCTGGAGCCTCCCCGATGCAGGGGCGCATTCATGCCCTTGCCGTAGGGGAAGCACTAGCCTACCCTATGGACTCCTCAGATCTGTGCCTGCTAAACAGCAGGTGCAGATCCAAGGAGACCGGCGGCCCAAATTGGGGCCACGCAGCCTCAGGATGTGGCCCTGGATTTGGCCGCCCACAGCCCACCTTCCCCCTGCCCAGAAATGCCCTCCCCCGCCCACTCCCTCCCTTGGCCCAGCTCGTCACGCCTCTGTGTTAGCCGGGCTTGGCTGGTGCAGAGGGAGACGAGCGCGGGAGCTCCGAGGGAGGCACTGCCTGCAGCACTGGTCTCGGAGTGTCAGCGCTCTGGGTGTAGCGTCGACGCTACAAGGCACCTAGGATGGCACCCTCAGAAAAAAATTAATAATAATAATAATAATAATAATAATAATAATAATAATAATAATAATA
>JAJKFI010000123.1:745543-771152 GCA_029204185.1 Lerista edwardsae
TAATAATAATAATAATAATAATAATAATAATAATAATAATAATAATACATTTATTTATATACCGCCTTTCTTAAGATCACTAGATTTCCCTAATGATTGAACTCAAGGCGGTTTACATAGGCAGACTTTCTCACAAACCCGAAGGTTTTTACAATTTACAGAATGTTCTATCTTCCAAGAACAACACTCCTACAGATCTTTCTTTCTGGATTTAGCCTTCTTTCTTTAGCCACCCGTCTGTCGTCTGCTGGCTGATGAGGCTTCCCTGCTGCCACCAGAGATGCAGCTGATTTCAGCACACTCCTCCTCCCACGAGGCAGCTGAAACTCAGCTTTTAATCAGCTGCAGTTTGCAAGGTCTGCCGCTCACACAGACTTCCGGGAGTCTCGAGCTCACGACCTTGAGATCTTCAGGTGTTATCTTCGGGCAAACGGAGGCATTAACCCTCTCAGCTAAATCTTCTAAATCCAACTTATTGCTGCATTGTCAGGAAAGCAGCAGTGTCACAATGATGGCGCTTCTGGCCATGACATTACTTCCAGAGAGTCCCAGACAGATTGTCTTTCTAAGAAGCGGGTTCCAGTGCTAAAAGGTTTGAGAACCACTGCTGTATATAATTGCCCAATGGCAGTAAGTGCATGGGTGTGGGTGTCATGGCTAGTAGCACATTACCATATATGGTTGGCATCGCGCCTGCAGAGGGCAATCATGACTGCCCCAAGTTCACCTATAAGCTTCATAGTTAGATGGAGATTTGGAACCAGCAAATCCCCAATCCTAGTCTTAGCTGCTACAGTACAGAGACTGTCCCTAACCAAGGCGTCCGAAGCTAGAGCATCGTGCCGATACAGATTTAAGTATTCACCTTCTACAAAACATGTAGATGCAGTGTCAGTTCAGTAGCTCAAGGGATGAGGCCAGGCAGCTCTATGCCCTTTGGCCAGAGAAAGGACTGCCCCAGGTTATGTACCGTGTGTCCTATGCCTAGAACATTACTGGGAGTGAATAACTGTTAAATAGTAATAGAGGCACATAATACAAAATGTTAAAGTTGCAGCAGTGCTCACATTGTAAACTATTTTTATTATCGTTGTTATTTGTTTACTAGAACAAATATGTCTCCAGTAGCTCACTGTTGATTCACAATCACTCAATGCACCATTTGGTTCTGATTATGGATTAGGCATTTAGAGGTAGCAGGATAATAAAAATGAAATGATTTATGGGCAATTGGGGAACTGTCCATAAGTCACAAGTGGACTGGAAAGCTTGGCTTTGTGTCAGAGACATCCAAGATAGCTCATCAGCTTCTCAGCCTGTCCCGGAATTGAAATGAAATGGTCAAGCATTCCTAATGTGATTAAGGTATTTAGTTTCATGGTATTAAAAAGGCGAATTAGCTAAACCAGATGTGTGGGCCCATGTGCCTTAGGGGTCAGTAAACAACAGCCGTGGAGGGATGGAGAGACCTTGAAGCATGCTTGGATTTGAATCAGGTTTGTGCTTCTGGAGATGAGCTTAGCTTCAAAGTTATGAAGAAAACTTCTCAGGTGTGTCCTTTATATTTGGAAGATCAGAAGCAGCTGAGAACCAGGGGGCGGGACTCAGACATGTTTACACCTTTAATGGAATTTTATATTTGACATCCTTCGGAGAAATTCCATTCACAAATCCATTTATCAGCACTCATGCTCCGGAGTTGCACCGATTAGTGCTCCTCAAATTGGTGGGTCGCAGTCCACCATCCTGCAGAACACTGCCCTGTTCCCCTTTAAGGGGCGGAGAGGGGGAAGGTAGCAATGCAATCCCCAGGATCGTGCCACTGCCTGGACAGAGGGGGGCACTTTTTTTGATTACCTGAAGATAGTGCTGGGCTCTGGGGGATGCGGGGAGCCCCGCGGAAGCTTCCGCAGGGTTCCCCAAGGCTCCAATTTACCCATTTTCTACAATGATGAGCTGGAGATGGCATTTCTACCAAGGTTGTTCTAATGCATCCTTGGTAGAAAATGGCAAACATGATCAAGCCCCTGCAAACACTTAGGTGGTCTTCTCCCCCCACAGAGGACTTCAAGGACCACTGGCACAGACTATTCCCCTGGCTATTTGAATTCTCTTCAGTTTCATGTGTGCTGCCCTTCTGTAAAATAGCTTGTTTCCAATAAACGTTCCAGATTTTTTTTCTTGGTGTGTGTGTGTCCTAGCTGTCACCTGCAGAAACATACAGCACCCTCACACAGGTGCGTTGTGCTCACAGTTGCACTGCATCATGGATTTCACATCCTTAAAGCTGTATTAGCATCTTGTTAACTCTTCAGCTACATTCCCAATGGGTCTGGGGAAAGTTGATCATGGAATCGGATGAGATTACAGGAGGGTGTGTGGTAAAAGGTTCAAATTTCACAAAAGATAAAAATGTTGCTAAAACATAGGATACTGTATTGGAAAAGGCAGGAAATACCCTGAGGAAATAGGGAATGGCATCAGCAGTGGCCCCTTGTCCCAGATTAGCCAGGAAGTATGGGGTTAATCCCAGAGCTTCTGCAAGCCTCAGGAACACAACTGCAGGCTGATGAGGGCCCTGGCTAGGAAGGGATTAGCACAGGTGCAGATGGGTGTGGCTGATGAGCTAGAGCCTGCCCAGTAACAGACACCGATTGGCCTGCCTCAGTATAAAGTGGCAGGAGCTGCAGTAAGGGACCTGAGTAGGTGCTGGAGGAGGGCACCAGGTAGGTGCTGGATGGATTCTTAAAGGAAGGGTGATTAGCACCAGGTAGGTGCTGGAGGAGAGGCACTAGGCAGGTACTGAATGGATGGACTGACTGTTAAAGGACAGGATTAGGTAAGGTTATTGTGGGGAGTAACTGTGGGGAACTGTTGTATGGCTGCCACGCCCCTGGAGCCACCAAGTGGAGGAGGCAGTTGTGGTTTAGGCAACCTGACTGCCTATTGTTTGTTGGTGGGGTTTGTTGGTGTTAGACTTAGGGTATTTGGAACTAAGCCAGTGATGAGGGCAGTCTGGAGGAGGCTGGCCAGCTGGAGATTCGAAGCAAAGCTGCTGGAAGAGAGGAGGCCCAGTGGGTGAATGAACCCCCTCCCTCTTGCCTATCTCTGAGGATTCTCTGGAGGGGGAACTAGTTAGCCTAGTGTGGGCATTGGGGAGAAGGAAGTTTCTGGCAGAACAGATACCCGTTGCCATGGTACTACAAGACACTACAGTGCTTCCCGGATGAATGAATGTATTGTGGACCTGACTGATATTTACTGTTTCCCGTAAAGCTGCCAGGTATTTTGTAATGCTACATTGTGTGGATCTCAAACCAAATCTGGCTTTTTGCAGAATCCAGAGGAAAACCTTGTTTATTTCTCCAACGCAACTCATAGATGCTGTCCTGCTCTTAAAGACTCTTAAACTACTCCATGGACAATATGCCTCTGAATGCCAGTTGCTGGGGCACAATGGTGGGAAAGGGGTATTGCCTTCTTCTCCTGCTTGTGGGCATGCTGTGCAGGGCTGCAGTTGGCCAGGGCTCCCCAGTTCATTGCCTGGCAATGTCATAATAGCTGGACAATAAAGTAGCTGTCAAAGATGACAAAAGAGGGCAGAGGCAAGGAATGTGGAGATTCCAAAAGGGGAGAGAAAGAGAAAGGGCAGAAGAAAGTGAAGGGTGAAGGAGAGACATTGAGAGCGCAATCCTAACCTGAAGTTAGGCTGGGATGGTTAGACCAGCAAAGTTTGGCTGGCCCAAAAGACACCATAAAATATGTTTGGTCCACTCTCAGAGTCTAAGAGGCCAGCACACAGACATGCGCCAACTTCCCGGACTCCAAGAGTGGTCCAAACGCGCTTTATGGTGGCCCTTGTGCCGGCCAAACGTTGCTGGCCTAACTGTGCCGGCCTAACTCCAGGTTAGTATTGCACCCTAATTGTTATCCCAGGTCAGTGTTGACACTCCTACTCACATGTAAAAGGAAAAGCCGAAGCAGAATATATCCTCAAGGCCATGTGACTTCAGTTTTTTAAAAACGTTGAAAGTCTTACAAAAAGCAAAGAGAAAGTGACGTCAATAGACTGACAGTCCAACCCATTGTAACTCCCCACATGGCAATGCAGAAGCACTAACCTGGGGCCTGCTGCATCCCACAGAGAAGTTCTTGTCACTGGAGACCTTCTCGGGGTGAAGGAACAAATGTCAGCCCCTGCTGGCCCGGAGGATCTCCTTGGTCTTGCACCAGTGATATTGCTGGCACAAGTCCATGTAAACCCATGAAGGTGGATCAAGCCTGGGAAGAGGGCTTGGATTCAGCAGATAATGCTACCACTGAACTCACCCCTTCCCAATCCCAATCCAGCCCCTCCCTGCCCCATCACGCCCCCAGTATGTCCATTCTGCGCCATTCTGTTGAAAAGCACCCAGCACTGCCAAAAATGCTCATTCCAACGGCACAAGTGGGGGCAGAGCAAAAGTGATGTGCGATAGACACACCACCACTAATCTCTTACAGTTTGTCTAGGTAGGGCTAAGAAACCTTGGAGAGCCCTTGCCAGGCAAGAGGGTTGATCATACCTTACTAAGCAAGAAGGACCCATTGAGATACAGCAGATTCCTACGCTCTTTCTGCAATCAGGCAGCCTGTGCATTTCCCGTCTCATAAAACTACTATTTGGAAATGTGTGTGGCAGCTTTGCTTCTAAATGTCTTTGACATTTAGAATGTCTTTGGCATCCTGAGCACCTGTGGATAGGGTGGGCTTCTTAAATTAACCCAACAACGAAGTATCACCCCACTGTGTTTTGATGATAACGTAACTGTTTTCTCCTCATTGTACCCATTCATATTCAAAAGCCGTTCCTGTTTGCGTGATAACTGAGCACATTCCGGATACGTACGAAGCAAGATTAGCAGCATATTTCCTCTGTGCTCTAATCCGCTTGACTATTCTGCCATGAATCCCCACGTCACTTCTTGGCTTGATGCGTCAGGACTGAAAGCTTTACTGTTGCAACATGCAGACACCTTCCTCCCCACGCCGTCCCACCACACACGGCAAAGAGGTTAGGAATGAGAATGCTAAACAATAACCAGAGGAATTCTGGCCTCTTGCAGGTAGTCAGTTGACTTGTGTGTGACAAGTTGCAAATCCCAGGGAACGGCCTGGTCAAAGATCTATTATGGAACGTAAGCTGATGTACAGCCCCCTGGGGTTCAAAGGAAAAGAAAATATGAGGGAGAAGACTGATTTCACTTGGAGACAAGAGAACTACAGATTTGCAGGGGGCAGAAGGGGGCAGAGAATCATCACAGAATAGTCAAAACACAAATAAAGGTAGCAGTGCAAACCTTTACATATTGACTCAGAAGTAAGACCCAGTATGATCAGTGGTGGGGTGTATTTATGCTCCCATGTTAAGTGTGCATAGATCTGTTTGAAATCATTGAATTCTGAGTGCAATCCGAACGTGGGCAGGTGCAGGCAGGCTGGCCTGCGCTGCATCCTAACCAAGTTAGGAGGAAGCAGCAACTTAGTCCGGAGTGAGGGGACAAACGTCCTCTTGCCCCGCAGTAAGCCACAGCCAGCCGCAAAATTGCAGGCGCAAATCCGAGCCTCCCTCAGCTCGAGGCTGCATGGGCCGGGGATGGGGCTTTGAATGCAGCCTAACTGCCACATCTAGGCTCCACCCCCTCCCCGGACTACCCTGCCTGCCAGAACACCCTCCCTCCCCTCCCCCACCCCATTCTGCCCCTCCCACCTTCCTCCCTCCGCCCAGAAAAGCCAGTGTGCTGGCTCAAATTGGGTGGCTTACCTGGGGCTGTCTTTGGCACTTCTGGCCTGATGCAGCTGCTTACATCAGCCATGTGCCATAAGCACTGGCATGGAAGTGCTTTACGGCACTTTTGCAACACTGCAGGGCCAACGCAAGCAGCTTGCATTGGCCTTAAGCATCCTTGGATTGTGCCTTCAATTAAATATTAAAACACGGGCAGGCCAGTCCTAGGCGCTGCTGTATCCTGCGGGGCCAGGGAGTTAGTGGCGTATTTAGGATATTGCGTGGGGGGGGCAAGAGCAATGGGTGCCATTTACCAAGAGGGCACCAATTGCCCTAAGCTCCCCCCAGCACAATGCCCCAAAGCCACATCAGAGGAAAGCCGTGCCCCCCAGCTTGCCAGCCAGCCTCCGATCAGGCAGTTTTGCCTGATTGCTGGCTGGGAGGAAACGCACGCCTCTCTGGCTGCAGGGGGGTGGGAAGCACACGTTTCCTCCCAGCCGGCAGTTGGGCAAACCTGCCCAATCAGAGGCTGAGGAAAGCCACGGACCTCCCCCCCTCCAGCCAACGAGGCGCCCAGTACTCTGGCTGCCACCGGGGCCAAGGGTGTGTGTGTGGCTTCTCTCTACATGGAGAGAAGCCACACCCTCAACGTCATGACATCACAACGGTGTGATGTCATGACGTTGCGTTCCATGGACGCGGTGTTGCCCTGGTACGCCTCTGCAGGGAGGCAGCCAGAGGTCTCCTTGGGGTAAGGGAACATTTATTCCTTTATCCCATGTCAGCACCAGGCAGCTCCATGGGGCTACTCAAATGGGGCTACTCAATAGCTGGTGCAGATTCAAGTATCCTTTGCAGGGTTTCCTGGTGCAGGAGGGGGGATAGGATTCAGCAGCATCCTTTGCTGCCATCTCCACCCTCATTCCAGGCCACCCTCCCCCACCTAGGTACACCCCTTCCCCACCTTCCCCATGTTGCTCCTACACCCTGAGACACCTGCCTGCCACTTGGCAGCCTATTCACTGCTGTGGGTTCCCGGCAGCCATCTGAGATATGCAGAAGCTCAGTGCCCACTGGTGCTGGCCTTTCCACCAGCAATTTCCCCCTCCCAGCTGCTGCGAATGTCTTATGGCTGTTGTCTGGGAAGCACGTGCAAGGGTCACACTGCTGAAGCATAGGCATTGCATTGCCATCGCTGCCCAGAATGGCTCCAGTGATGAATGGGAGGGGCCACTTATACGGTGTGTTGACTTGCAATACTTATTGCGCCGTCCCCTGTAGCTACACTGCTGCTCCATTATTATTATTATTATTATTATTATTATTATTATTATTATTATTATTTATTGTCATTGTATTACACAATACAATGAAATTCGTTGACACCCGGAGACCAAACCAACACACACATTGAATTCCCAACAGTCCCCCCCAATCCCCCACTCCCCGCCCCCCTTCAAAAAATTCCTCCTCTGAAACACAAACATCCACACAATAGGAAATGATACACAACAGGAAATCCACACAATAGGGAATGATAAACATCCACACAATAGGAAATAATACAGTCCGACTGCCCCTATCTACTGGTACTTCAGTTCATTGTTCAATGCTGTTATGGCTCTAGAGTAAAAACTGTTCTTAAAACGTGTTGTCCGAGTTTTAATAGTCCTATACCTTCTGCCAGAAGGCAACAATTCAAAAAAGTTGTAAGCTGGATGGGAAAAGTCTCTAAGGATATTATGTGCTTTCCTTAAACAGCGGGTGGCGAAAATATCTTCAAGGGTGGGTAGCTGGAGCCCGATGGTATGCTGGGCCACTTTAATAATTCTCTGTAGTGCCTTTTTATCCCCTACAGAGCTGCTCCCATACCATACTAAAATGTTGTATGTGAGGACACTCTCAATGGTGCTACGGTAGTAAGCCAGAAGTAGACGCTGAGAAAGGTTCATCCTCCCAAGCACCCTTAGGAAGTACAGCCTCTTCTGCACCTTCTTCACTAGCATATCGGCATTTAATGTCCATGTGAGGTCCGATGAAATGTAGGTACCCAGAAATTTGAAACTGCCAACCCTTTCCACCTCCTCACCATTTATGAGCAAAGGCAAATGCGCATCTCTCTTCCTCCTAAAATCAATGATAAGCTCTTTAGTTTTTTTGGCATTAAGTGTAAGATGGTTTTCTTTACACCACAATATCAGCCCTTGTACTTCCTTTCTGTACACAGTCTCGTTGTTCTCACACAACGCAGCTCATCCTCCCAGCCTAGCTGTCCTTTTTTTTTTTTTCTACCATCACGAAAGCACAGTCTAAAACATCACTTATGCCCCTTATGGAGGCAGACTTCCTGTTTCGATTCAATTAATTTTCAGTAACATATGCAAATCCCAGCCATGGAAAGTCAAAACTGCATGTCATTGAAGAGCCAGCAAAAGATGATAATTAATGGGATGCTTGTTTTTTGAAGTTGCAAATTATCTGAAAACAGATCTGGAGACAGATGATCGTTTTTTTCAGATCGGTGAAGGTGGAATAATTGAGGCACCGTTTCCTGGCAGTGGAAAGAGATTCAACCTGCAAACTTAGCAAACACAGATGACTCAAATCTTTGAAAATACTATTGCTTGTATCCAGCCCACATGTCACATTGATCATGCAGTTGCCCTAAAAATACTTTCCACATTCTCATGCCCCGTATTCTCTGGTTGCAGCTGCACCTCCAGTTAACAAGACCACATCAGCACGGCGCATAATGCTGTGGCAGAATGGAGGGAGCTGTGCACCACATCTGGTCAAGTAATTTGTACAGCTGCCCCCAACTTATAGATAGAGTTGGCATGACCAGAGGGCATAAATCTTCTTCCGACAATTACATTTCTTTCCCCAAACCTCCCCTTGTGCTCAGCTAGCAAATAAAAATTGGCACCAGAACTGCTGAGAATGCAATCCTCCATATTTACATGAATTAGAATATTCCTCAGAGCTTGCACACATTCACGGTTTCTATCAAGGATCCCAATGCCCTCTGCAACAATTTATGAATGTTCACCTTGCAACTTACCTGCAAAGGTGGAAGACTGAGGCACCAAGAGATTAATTAATTACAGCTGTACGTTTCTGAAGTGCCCCACACACCCCACAAATCCCACGGAAGTCTGTGCCAGGTGCAGGCGTTCAACAGCCTTAGTAATTAGGCTGTTGGCGCCTCTGTGAAGGTCAAGCCACGTTGGGGATCAGCAAAAAGGCAATTACCTGTTCACTATGAAAACATCCTCATGGGGTCACAATAAAGGTCTGCCTTGCCCACCGGCCCATACAAGATGTGATTGGGGAGTTGTAATGAGTACAGCATAATTAAAGAGTGCTGTATTCTTGGCCGTTCACGCGGCCAGAATCAAAATTGCTCAAGACTAGAATCTAGGAGGAGGAGGAGGAGGAATGTTGGAGCAAGGTTATCTGTTCCTTCTTCATTTAACTACCTCCGTACACCACCTTTCTGCCCACATACTTGAGATAATTCATAGCTTGAAAGAATGGCTTACAAGCTAATTGACATGGCACAACTGGGGAAGGGGTAGTGGGGGAAGAGGGGAAAAAATGCTTCACCTACTGTGGCCACTGTATGAGGAAGAGGAGCAGCCAACTGGCCACTGGTTCCAATGGAGGAGTATCAATATCACCTTTTGGTGAGATTCTCTAGAACTAGGGGTAATCCAGTGAAACTGATTGATTGGAAGGAAGTGTATTGGAAAAGGCAGGAGATACCCTGAGGAGATAGGGAATGAGATCAGCAGTGGCCCCTTGTCCAAATAAGCCAGGGATTACAGGGTTAACCCCCCAAGGTCTTTGCCTGCAGTAGGAACACAGGGGCAGGCTGCTGAGGACGCTGGCTATGAAGGGAGGTTAGCACAGGTGGGTGTGGCTGATGGTAAAGCCTGCCCAGCAACAGACACCAATTGGCCTGCCTCAGTATAAAGTTGGAGGCAGGAGCTGCAGTAAGTTAGCACCAGGTAGGTGCAGCACCAGGCAGGTGTAGGAAGGAAGGAAAATGGCTGTGGATTGACAAACTGATGGATTGCTGGATGGACTGACTGACTGATTGACTGACTGACTGTTGGGTGGACTGACTGAAGGACTGTTGGATGAACTGACTGGATACTTGGTTATTGGAACTGTGAGTGGGTTCCTGTTGTGCCTTGGTTGGAGTAACTGTTGTATGGCAGCCACACCTCTGGAGCCACCAAGTGGAGGAGGCAGTTGTGGCTTAGGCAAGCTGACTGCCTATTGTTTGGTGGTGGGGTTTTGTGGTGCCACGTTAGGGTATCTTGAGCTAAGCCGGTGATGAGGGCAGTCTGGAGGAGGCTGGCCAGATGGTGATCCCAGGCAAAGCTGCTGAAGAGAGGAGAACCAGTGGATGAATGAACCCCCTCCCTCTTGCCTATCTCTGAGGCTGCTCTGGAGGGGAAACTAGTTAGCCTAGTGTGGGCATTGGGGCCCTTGGGGTGGCCCAGCAGGGACTTTGGCAGAACAGGAAATGACAGGAAGACATGGACGTGCGGAAGTACATCTCCACACAGTGCATAATACATGAACTCTGCTACCACAGGATGTGGTAATAGCCAGTAGCTTAGATTACATTAAGGGTGCAATCCTACCTGTGCCCTTGGGTGACAGTAGCTGATTGTGTTGGCCCAACAGCGCCAGCGCTGACACGAGAGCACCGACTGGCACCCTTGTGTCAGCATCGGTCTCGTTGGGCCGACACCACCAGCAGCATTAGTCCACGGGCACTTGCCCAAAGCTGCCCTGTGCTGCTCCTGCACTAGCCAAGTTTGGCTGGTGCAAGAGTGGTTCTTGGCGGAGGAAGGGCGGGAGGAACTGGGTGGGGAGGGTGGCTCAGGAGGGGTGCCGGCCCAGGGAGTAGGGCAGAGGTGGGAAGCGGCCATTAGGCCACATCCAAGTCTTCATCCCCAGGCTGCAGGGCCCTGATTTGGGTTCGCTAAGCAGGAGGCAGAGATCTTAACAAGCCCTTTGGGGCAGCTGGCACCTACCCCAGTGCAAGGGTGCGCATGGGCCCTTGCCCTAGGGAGGCTCCAGTGGCCTCCTAACTTGTGCTGGATACGGTGGAGGCCCACAGGCCTTGCCATTCCAGCACAAGTTAGGACTGTGCCCTAAAATTCCACAAAGAACAAGTCTGGCTAGTAGCCTTGTTAGCTGCCTGCTACCTTCAGTGTGGGAGAGGGTTGTTGACTCTTCTTATCTACAGGAGGTGGAGAGGAGTCAAATGTTGTAGGCTAAAGAAGGCCAGAGTGTGATAATTCAAAGGAAACTGGGGAAAAAGAGTCCAACCCCACTTAAGTTCCCCCATGCTGATGCTGCCACTGTGGGCCTACCTGGACCCATGCCAGTGTTATCGAATGCTGGCACTGCCAATCCCTCCCCTGTCATGGGCGAAATCTGCCCCTCCCCTCCCCTGCTCATATACCCCTGGCCCTCCTCCTGCCCCTGTGCTGCTCAGTGCTAGGTTTACCAGCTCCAGCAACTTCCTCCACTGTTCTGGTGAGCAGGAAGACTTTGGCCATCTTGCCAGATGGCCTGGAGACACCGTTGTCATAATGCGATTTGGGGCACATTTGCAACAGCTAGCAATGTGGAGTGCGCAGTCTGCTGGTGCTGAAGAGGGACAGGATTGTGCCCCAAATTGCAAAGCACGTCAACAGCCCAAGCAAACTCTCTGACCTGGGTCCTTCACTGTCTTCTTCTTCCTTCCGCGGTCTTTTATGTTACAGCTTCTAATTATCAGATCCGCAAAAGAATTTTCCAGGCCTCAGCCAAATCACCCCTGTTGCACCTGAGCTTGCATGTGCACATGCAGTGAAAAATGCGCTCCTTGTCCATTTTTGTTCAGCAGCTCACCTGTGCACATGCCACAAACAGTTCTTTAAACCATTTTCCAACAATGATGCATTAGAGCAACATTGGTAGAAATGCCATCTCCAGCGCATCATTGGTAGAAATTAAATTCAGGATAAGTGGCAGTAAGAAGCCCTTGTGCATGGATAGCTTTCCTGAAGCCTGTTCGGATTTTCCTGTGCAATCTTCCCCATTGGAAGGTCTGCCTCCGGTAACTCTGGTAACCAGAGGCAGACCTAAGGGAGGGCAGAGCTCTAAGTTTTGCAAGAAGCCTTACCTTGCAGTGGAAATCACTCCTCTCCTGCACCGTTTTAGCCAATCCTCACAGGGAACAGCAACGTCTTGGCGTTGCTTACTGGCTACAGCAGCAAGGGAGAGGAGGGATTTACATGACAGGGTAAGGCTTCTTGCAACACTTAGAGCTTTGCCCTCCCTGTAGATCCGCCTCTGCTGGTAACCAATCAACTCCAGCAAAGGGCCCAGGACTGCCATCAATTTCATGCCTAAAAATGGAGCAGGATGGAGACCCCAGCGTCTGCAGAAACTGTTGCGCTAAAAGCCAGCCTCAAGCGGGCTTGAGATGTCATGATTTCTGCTTGGAATAATAATGTATAAATAGCTCACTTTATTTAATTATGAATTAATGAAGTATGACAGAGCTCCAGAATTACAGGAACCTCCAATTCCAGATTGAACAATTGGGTTTTCCCAGTTCAAGGGACAAGGTGAGAGCCCTTCAAAGGACATGCAATGACCGCTCTCACCAGGTGATGCAACCCCTTGTGATGCCACGGCATCGAGGTCTTCCTGGCTGGCTCAAATGAGATTGTCAGCTTTATATATATATGTGTCCAGTCGGGGATGGTGCCCCACTGAGGCCTGAACTTTATTTTCAGCCAGTTGGCAATTGTCCCTTTTCATGTATTTTAGGCCTGTGAGGTTTTGGTTCTTCCTTAGAAGAAGAAGAAGAAGATGATGATGATATTATAGCACAATTCTATGTTGTGCTGGAATGGTGAGGCTTGTGGGTCTGAGCCATATCCAGGGCACCTTAGGCACCCCATAGGGTTCCTTGAGGAAGCCATGCAGCCCGAATCAGAGCTGCGCAGACTGGGGAAGGAGCCTTGGACGCTGCCTACTGGCCACATCCCAGCCCCACCCTCTCCCTGGGCCATCATCCTCCCTCCTCCCAGAACCACCCTTGCACCAGCCGAGTCCACAAGCACGTTGCATCTGCCCAATGGAGGGCATAGGATTGCGCGCTTATTCTTATTACATGAATGCAAAGGCTGAGTTCCTTTTCTTTTCATGCTGTTCCTTTTAAGTGCTCTACAGCAGCCTCCTGTTCTCTCGCTCGCTCGCTTGCTCTCCACTGAAGGCCCACCTTTGCAATTTTGCTTGTTCTGCTGTCTTGCAGAATTCTATGGCTTTTTCCAGATTTAACTCTCCGTCTCAGCAGATGCTCATGTACATTGCCGACACTTCAGGGAACCTTCTGTAAATATGACCTTGTGAAGAGAAAAAACACGGCTCTGCACTTTCAGCCTCAGAACACTTTTTACGTATAAACTACCCAAGCCAATCTGGGGCTCAGCAAACAAATTGCGTTATTTAAAAGATGTATAAAGCATGAATAAAAGATAAGGTCCCTGGACAAAGGCAATAAGTGTGCATTATCGTTTAAGGCACAATGTATCATGGTTGAAAATCAAAGAACGGGAGTGACGAAGACATGATGAAGGTGGCAGTAATGAGATTGTGCAGTGACTGAGCAAGGTAGAGAAACATATAGCCTGTTGTAATGTATTTTTAAATCTTTTCCTAACCATGACATTCCTCCTGCTCTTGCCTATTTCGATGATCTGCAATGCACAGGAGAAGCGGATCGTTATTTATTATTTGCTAGGGTTTCTTTCCATCCTATTATATTTACAGTGGTTGAAAGTTGCTTACTAAAGGACAATAAAATCTGAAAATATAGCATTAAAACATGGGAAATGATCCAGTCCAGACAAGCATTTTGATTAATCATAATTAAGACCCAGGGATTAATGTGGGAAAGTTAGATTAGGGCTGCCAGAAACTTTGGATGGATCGTTCAGGTGATACATGTGTTTGTTTATTAACAATATTTAACACACTGGCCTTCAGGAAGAGAAGGGAACATCTTGTGCCAAGATGTTGATATCCTACAGTCTCATTCCACACCTGTCTTTGGCCCCACTCCACACTATGGGTTGTTTTTTGTTTTCAAATTTTTAGGCTAAACTGCATTTCTATTCTGCCTTTCGTCCAAGAGCTCAGGGTAGTGAAAATGGTACTCTCTCCCATATGTGTTCTTCAAAATAACCCTATGAGACAGATCAGCCGAGGGACAATGTCTGCAATTCTATGAGCTTCATGGCTATGTATAGATTGGAACCCATGGCTTCTCAGTCCTGGACATTACACCATGCTGATTCTCTGCAGGGGCATAGCTAATGATAGTGCAGCCCGTTGCAGAGGGCAAAATGATGCCCTGGAAGTGACATCACAACAGGAAGTGATGTCACACTTGTCCTCTTGTTTTCTTCGTTTTTGGGGGGCCATAACTTTTGAAAGAATGCAGATATTCTACTCCAGTTTGTTTCATTGCATTCTGCATGACATTCTGCATTGAATGATATATCATTGATATATAATGTGATTTGTAGAACATGATTTCTACAAATCACAATTTTAACAAACCTCAATTTTTACATGACAGTTATATTTTTGTTTTCCGGTTGTTGTTTTTTGGACATAACATTTGATAAAGATATTATACTGTGGTTTGTTTCACTGAATTCTGCATTAAATTACTTTTCCAATGATATGTAACACGATAGTATTATTCGTAATTACCAAGGTTTTCACAATGTTGGCCACTAATGTCAAGCTCAGCTTGTTGCCCCCCTAAAGCTTGTTGCCCGGTGCAATTGCACCCCCCTGCACCACTGTAGCTACGCCCCTGCTTCACAATGTTACATCAACCCTCATGAATCAGTATTGACTTGGTGCTGTTACTCCTTTGCACCTGGCATTCTGAGATAGTCTGATTCCCTGTTCTTGTTAGGAGTGGGAAGATGCAGGACATGAAGATGCCATGGCACAGTGTAAGAGATCCTACACACTATGGAGGAGAAATTGACACAGAGATGCCATTTTCGCTGCAACTTTGTGTTTAGTGTTCCACTTACCTCCTAGATCACAAGGTGGGAGGGCACTTTCCACTCACAGAATGCTTGCTTTTCAATATTTTCCAGGACAGAGTAAAATGCTATTTTTCTGCATAGATTTTTCTCAGGATTCCTTACTCATGTGAATATCAAGAATCAACATTGCATAGTAATTAGTACTGGACTGAGTTCAATTCTCGCTTGTCTAGAATAATCACTGCATGCCTTTGGTCAAGTTGTTATCCATTAGCCAAGCCTACCCCAAAGGGTCGTTGTGAGGGTAAAATGGTATTCCATGTGTCCTGGTCCAAGCTGCCTGTAGGAAATGCACGATACAAATGAGAAGGAAAGTCACTTAATGTCTCCACATTGATGCACTGTCATATTTATTTTAATTCAGCCCTGATTAATTGGCTGATTAACCAATTAATAGAATAGTTAATTGTCCAAAAAGCTTTAATAAGTTGGCAACCCTAATTAACAAAGAGTCATCTAAATAATTTCCAAAACGTATGATTATGCAGTGAGGAATTTTGGCTGCAAAGAAACTCTAACAGGCAAAAGCTAGGGTGATTAAATGTTTAAGATAAAACTGAACAGGCAGTAAAATCTATCACTGCTTTACAATTCATTTGTTACTATAAAGGACCTCCTGCAGTTTCTAAAATATGTGGCTCAGTTTGGGGGAAAGAACTTCTGGGAGTGCGATAGCAATTCCAGCTAGATAACGTAAATTTCTGTATTCTTCTCCCAAAGCTTATATACAATCAAAACAAAAAAAGCTGTGAAATACTTTATTAGTTTACATTAGAAAAGCTATTTTAAAGAATTGATAAAGAGGGGTGATTTACAGGAAATATGAATGATCCTATCTTAGCCTATCTGGCACATTTGAAACCCAGACATAAAATTCAAATAACAGTGCTATAAAGATAGGGAGAAGTGAATTAGTTCTATTACTGTTTCAACACGATCATGACAAAAAATGGCCTTTTTTGTGTGTATGTATTATTTGCCCCCCTGCTGTCAATTAATGTCACTATGCTGTGAAACGGTTCGTGAATATAGGGTTAGTTGTTGGCCATATATGGCCAAGTTGTTCTTTCTGTTGAGATCTACATTACTGGTGAGTGTTGAATCCCGCTATGTGATTTCAGAGCAGGCACTCTGGAGATAAGCAGGGACAACTCAGCACGTACCCAAATGACATATTGATCAAACTGAATCTGGAACAAGGCTCAGTTAGAATCATATTGCCCCCCTGAAATCTCTGTTCAACAGTGCCTGCAGTACCGCCACTGGCCATGCTCAGAGGTGGCACTAAAGGGCAGAAAAACCAAGCCTGCAGCTGGATTAAACAAAAAATAGTGTTATGCATTTGCTAAACATTGAAAAATCCTTAGCAAGTTTTTTTTAAAATACAAAACCTATTTCATTGCTTTGCTCTGATCATATTGTGAAGACGATTCAGTAGTCCTTGAGAAATCCTATTTATTTGCAATTATTTTGTTTATGCCACAGTAAAAATGCCCCAATTCAGGCAATGATATGCTTCCCCTCCATAATGGGGAAATATGTTTACAATGGGAGGCAAAACACATTTGTATGAGCTTCCTTTCCTCATTATGTTTATTCCATGCTTATTTGTGTATGAATGAAACCTATGAATAAATTTTCATTGTTGCTCATTTTTCCTTCCCTTCCTTTCCTCTGTGTAGCTTATACTACTTAATCTGATGTCTATAAATTTACCAGACAATTACAAGGAACACTGGTCTTGACAGCACTTGGCTCTGTACTCCCCCCCCCCTTTTGCTTCTAAATAACAAAGGAGTATTTTAACAGTATACATGGAAGGGTGGAACAAGATGTTCTGATGAAAATGGCCCCAGAACGGCAGATTTGTGTTGGCAGCAAAGAGAAAGCTATGGAGGTGTAGCTTCCACAGGGGGTGATGTAGCGGCTGCTATGTGTGCCCTCAAAGGAGAATGCCACGGAAGAAGCAGTGCAGAGATGGGCCCTCCCTCCTGTACTTGCCTCCGCTATGCTCTAAGATGGAGCGATTCCGGGAGCAGGGGGCATGGCGAGGCTGCGTGCAGGGCACAGTGACACCTTTCATCACTACCCCGCCCACAAGGCACAGTCAGACCCTGTTCCGGCTCTGCCCCTCAGCATTTGCATATGATCATAGGAAGACCCCAGTGAAATGTACTTCCTTATATTCATCATTCCGATTTACCTGCTCTTGTTATAAAGGTAAAGGTTTCCCCACGACTGAATGGTCTAGTCGTGACCGACTGTAGGGGGCGGTGCTCATCTCTGTTTCTAAGCCGAAGAGTTGGCGTTTGTCCGAGGACAAGCTTCCGTGGTCCTGTGGCCGGCATGACTATACGCTGTAGTGCATGGAACGCTGTTACCTTCCCACCGAAGTGGTCCCTATTTATCTACTTGCATTTTTAGGTGCTTTCGAACTGCTAGGTTGGCAGGAGCTGGGACAAGCAACGGGAGCTCACTCCATTGCGTGGTCTTGAAATCCCAACCTTCCGGTCAGAAAGCTCAGCAGAACAGCGGTTTAACCCACAGCAGCACCACGCCCCTATTGTTATAGGGATGCTTAAAATGTCTCCCCAGACTTTTCAAGAAAATGGATGACTAAGGGTTCATTAGATGGGCCTGACCCTGATCCAGCAGGGCTCTTCTAATTATTCATCTTCTCTTCCTTTTTTCCATGCTGAATTCTGACATCAAAATCCAAATTTCAAAATTCAAAATCCTCCTGCCCTCAGAAGTCCCCACACTGGTGAAGTTCAGTGTTGTCCTGCTGCCATCCAACAACCCAGCCATCCATCATCCGCTCATCCAGAGTGTCCTAGGCTGCCGCGAAGGTGCCTTACAGCACTTTTGCGAGAGCCCTTGGCCGATGCATGCAACATACGTTAGCCCTGGGGCGCACTTGGGCCGCTCCCCTAATTTTATTGGAGTAACGTGGAAAAAGGCTCTCCTAACTGTTTGGGTGATTATTAGGATTGATTATTATTTTTGGATGATTTAAAATAATTCACAGAAGGTAACCTTCTGTTGGTTATGAGTAAAGCAAAAGGAAGAAAAGATAAAAATTGAACACATATTGCCTTTCTTGGCTGGGCAGGGCTGCAATTGTTAAAATGAATGTTCTATCAAAATTTCTATGTCTATTTTTGGATCTCCCACTTGATGCCTCCCAAAAATTGGTTGAATATAATCCAATCCACTATAAATATATTTTGTGGGCATATAAGACACCTCGGCAAAGACTGAAAGTTCTTCAGCAACAAATAAAGGCAGTAGGTGTTTTCTATCTATGTTGAAATATTACTAAGCTGAGCTTGACACTAATGGCTAAAATTGTGAAAACCTTGGTATGTATGAATAATACCATCATGTTACATATCATTCAATGTGGAATTTCAGGCAAAATGCAATCAAAGCAACAAGAGTCTTCATTCTATCTTCATTCTATCAAAGACTGTGGCCAAAAAACCCTGAAAATGAAAATAAAACAATCATGTAAAAATCACTGGCTTAGATAACTTTTAAAGTGGACAAAAGAAAAGGATCAACCATGCACACCCTCTGAGAGCCTTGGAAGAAGGGTAGTGTCAAAATGTGAAAAATATGAATGAATGAATGAATGAATGATTTTGAGAGCAATCTATACTGGAGTTAGGCTGCCATAAACTAAGCCAGCAAAGTTTGGCCAGCACAAGGACCACCATAAAGCATGTTTGGACTACTCTCAAAGTCAGGGAGGATGGCTCACGTCCGTGTGTTGGCCTCTGACTCTGAGAGTGGTCCAAACATACTTTATGGTGGCCCTTGTGCAGGTCAAACTTTGCTGGCTTAGTTTATGCTGGGCTAACTCAGTTTAGGATTGTGCCCTTTGTCATATAGGGGGATGTTAAAAATTTATGGGCTCTGAGTGTCAAATGACCTAGCTACACCACTGTTGGGGGGGTGACTGTGGGCTTGGGAGCAGCAGAAAGGGACACACTGCTGGGAGAGGATATGGGTCTCCCCCCCCCCATTTTTCGCCTTTTTCAAAAGCCCAGGAATGCTGTCACATCCAGAAGTCACATCACTTCCCTATTGTGATGTCACTTCCGCTGCATCATTTTGCTCTCAGCACCGGGCTGCACTTTGATTAGCTCCTCCTCTGCTTCCACCTGTGTCTTCTCCTGCTTACGCAAATAGGTAAGCTCTTGCATGGGATCCCTCAGGGAGGGGAAAGGGGAGGTGGTGGCAGCAGAGGGAATCCCAGGTTCAAGGTGAAGCCAGCCTTGATTGCTGGTTGTTCAATTGCACACAGTGAGGGCTGTGTTTGCCCTGAATCTACTCATGAGAAATTGAACCACAAGAGTTCAATATTTAGAGCTCCCACGGTCAATTTCTCATGACATGCTACTTGAAGCGACTGGTTTGCATGATCTGAGATGGTTTCAAAGGCTGCTGATTCCCCGTTATTATTCTGACCGCATGGAGAAGGAATTTCAAATGAACTTGTTTGCCAATTTAAGTTCATTCACACAGGTCAAAAAAATGAATGTCTGTATTCCACTCATCCTTCATAGCAGATATAATGATCAGGTTTTCTTGCTTGATCCCTTATTCAGAGATTAAAAGGATGCGAGTGAGTCAGTATTACTTTTAAACTACGATGACTCCTGGTTTCTCCTCTTTCAACTCACTGCAGCCTCGGAGAATGTGCAATCAAAGCCAAAGCTGAAAGGAGCAGAAGGATTCTTATTGCTGTTCAAACAGGTCCTAATGCTTAGAGCAAAAGGATGATCAGAGAGATGAACACACCCCTTCCAATTCTTCTCTTGCCAAAATTTGCAATCAAATGAATGTTTTTGGACCTCCCCCACTTTCCACTTTCTTACAAGATAATGGATGGATTCTATGTGTTCTATAGATATGGAGGAAATGCGCATTTGAATGTTCACCTTGACATATATGAACACCCCTGCTATTTTCATATGCAATGCATGGAAATCCTTGAAAAGTGCATATTTAAATACACATTTCTTCAGTGGAGGATATTCAGTGGATATTTATTGTAACCCGCAGCACGCCATGTGCCACTTTTTATTTCCAGAATTTTGAATGTGCCATTCCACTTTAGCAATTGCCATGATAGCTACATAGAACCTCCAAGTTCAACGGCAGTATATCTGAGTGCCAGAAGGCAGAGCAAGAAACAGCAGAGAGCTGTTGTCTAGTTGGGGCTTTCCAAAGACACTTGGCTGACTGCTGATGAGGCCAGAAAGGTGGCCTGCATGGACCACCCTGAATGACCTGTTTTCAGTCCAGCCCTGAATGACCTGTTCCAAAGACCATAAAACCAGAGCAGATTAAGCAGAGTCGGTGTGGCTGCCCTGAGTGTGCCACTACAGCATTAGAAATTTGTGGATGTGCTGTGCGAGGAGTAGCAAAGAAATCAAGCAACCCAGAAACTGCTGTCATGATAATCTATTGTAGTAATAATTATTATTGTAATTATTTAAATGTTTTTAAATGTTTAAAAAACATTTTTTCAAAAACATATTTTTCAAAAACATATTTTTTCAAAAACATATGGCAACCTTGTGTATGGCACTCAGAACGTGTCTGGGTGTCACTAGTGGCACGCATGCCATGGGTTGGCTGCCCCTGATCAAGGTTGATAGATAATTATTGTTGTTGCATTGTTGATACACTGCACTTGTATCCCTCTCTCCTGCTTCTCCCTGCCAAATTCCCTGCTGGGCCACCCCAAGGACCCCAAAGCCCACACTAGGCTAACTTGTTTCCCCTCCAGAGCGGCCTCAGAGATAGGCAAGAGGGAGGGGGTTCATTCACCCACTGGGCCTCCTCTCTTCCAGCAGCTTTGCTTGGGATCACTGGTTGGCCAGCCTCCTCCAGACTGCCCTCATCACTGGCTTAGCTCCAAACAAACCTTAGCTTAACACCAACAAACCCCACCAACAAACCATAGGCAGTCAGCTTGCCTAAGCCACAACTGCCTCCTCCACTTGGTGGCCCCAGGGATGGGGCAGCCACACAACAGTTCCCCACAGTTACTCCCCATAATAACCTAACCTTATCCAGTCCTTTTAACAGTCAGTCCATCCGTCCAGCATCTCCCTGGTGCTTCTGTTCAGCACCTACCTGGCGCTAATCACCCTTCCTTTAACAATCCATCCAGCACCTACCTGGTGCCCTCCTCCAGCACCTACCCAGCTCCCTTACTGCAGCTCCTGCCTCCCACTTTATACTGAGGCAGGCCAATCGGTGTCTGTTGCTGGGCAGGCTCTAGCTCATCAGCCACACCCATCTGCACCTGTGCTAATCCCTTCCTAGCCAGAGCCCTCATCAGCCTACAGCTGTGCTCCTGACAGCTTGCAGAAGCTCTGGGATTAACCCCATACTGGCTAATCTGGGACAAAGGGCCACTGCTGATACCATTCCCTGTCTCCTCAGGGTATTTCCTGCCTTTTCCAATACACTCCCCCCTTCCTTCATATCCCTTCTTCTGCAGCAAACAGCCTTTCACTGCAGACTTGCTGGAACCAAGAGTCAGTGGAGCCTGTAATGGCTGGTGCTAGCCCCCAAAATCATCTGGCGTCTCCTGGCCTCTGGGAGTCCTTGTGGAACTTTGAATGTGGCGAGCAGCAGGGCGAGGAAGCCAGGGCCCCAGACTCTGCCCTCTCTCTGAGAAGCAGGGCAGCTCATCCCTAAATAAACAGAGAGATGGAGGCAGACAGCCAGCAGTTGGGCGGGGGCTATCCAGTGTTTTGCACAGAGTGCCACATGTATGACTATATGCCTCTGGGGCATAAGTCCTGGGTGTGTCCTCGGTGCAAGGAGCTCCAGGGACTCAGGGAACGCATCTGCTCCCTAGAGGCCTTGGTTGCGGACCTGGAGAAGCAGAGGCAGGGAGTGAGGGTCCATGGTGAGACATCCGGGGACTTGCAGGATTCGTCCCACCCTCAGAAGGGCAGCTCCTCAGTTGCTGGGGAATGGAGTCTCAGGGCTGGAGGACGTCAGCCTGGAACAGAGGAAATCAATCCCCCAGTGGGGGCCCCTTCTTCTAGTGACGAGCCCGCATCCAGTCGCACTAAGGATGCTCCTCAGCGGGAGGGGGGTTGTGGTCTCCTTGTTGTGGGCGATTCTATAGTTAGGAATATAGAGAGGGGCGTCTGCGACGGATGTGTGGACCGCACGGTGACTTGCCTGCCTGGTGCAAAGGTTGCGGACATCACGCCTCGTCTAGATAGGCTGGTTAGGAGTGCTGGGGAGGAGGTAGCGGTCGTGGTGCATGTTGGCACCAACGATGTGGGGAAATGTAGCCGGGAGGTCCTGGAAGCCAAATTTAGGTTGCTAGGCAGGACGCTGAAGGCCAGGACCCCCAAGGTAGCGTTCTCAGAAGTGCTACCCGTTCCACGTGCAGGGCCAGCTAGGCAGGCGGAGATCAGGGGTCTCAATGCATGGATGAGACGGTGGTGTCGGGATGAAGGGTTTAGATTTGTTAGGCACTGGGGGACATTCTGGAACAAGCCAGGCCTGTACAAGAGGGACGGGCTTCACTTGAACCAAAATGGAACCAGGCTGCTGGCGCTTAATATTAAAAAGGTGGCAGAGCAGCTTTTAAACTGATCCCTGGGGGAAAGCCGACAGGAGCCGAGTGGCGTCCGGTTCGGAACTCCTCATCCCTACGGGAAGAGGAGGGTGGAGGAATACCAAAGAGTAATGGAGGAGTAGGAAATAGAACTTCTATGCTGAGTGTAAGTGACAGTTTGTCCAGTAAAAAGAGAGGAGGGGAAAAAGGATCAAAAAACAGTCCCTCTTTAGAGAACCCCGTATATAGGTGTTATTATGCGAATGCTCGAAGTCTCCGAGCAAAGATGGGGGAACTGGAATGTTTGGTGGCTAGGGAAAACATTGATATAGTAGGCATAACGGAAACCTGGTGGAGTGCACAGAACCAGTGGGATACTGCCATCCCAGGCTATAAACTCTATAGGAGGGACAGGGAAGGGCGTGTTGGCGGAGGGGTGGCCATCTATATCAAAGAAGGGATTGAATCCAGCAGAGTAGAAACTGAAGGTGGGCCAGAATCCACCATGGAGTCACTGTGGGTTAAACTGCCAGGCCGTAAGAGCAATGTAATAGTGGGGGTGTGCTATCGTCCTCCCGATCAAAAACTTGAAGGTGACCTTGAAATGAGGAAACAAATCAGAGCAGTGACCAAGAGAGGCAGGATTGTAATCATGGGGGACTTCAATTATCCTCATATTGACTGGGTCAACTGCTGCTCTGGTCAAGAAAGAGAGACTGGATTCCTTGACGAGCTGAATGACTGTGCCTTAGAGCAACTAGTCATGGAGCCGACCAGAGGACAGGCGACTCTGGATTTAATATTGTGTGGTACTCGGGACCTAGTTAGGGATGTAAGTGTTACTGAGCCATTGGGGAACAGTGACCATGCTGCGATTGGTTTTGCCATGCATGTCCAGGATAGAGTGCAGAGCAAATCTGACACAAGAACCCTTGACTTTCGAAGGGCAGATTTCCCTCAGATGAGGAGACTAGTTAGACAGAAATTGAAAGGGAAGGTAAAAAGAGTCCAATCCCTCCAGGCTGCATGGAGGCTGTTTAAAAAAAACAGTAGTAGAGGCCCAGCGGAAGTGTATACCGCAAAGAAAGAAGGGTTCGACAAGGTCCAGGAGGGTGCCTGCATGGCTGACAAACAAAGTTAGAGAAGCTGTAAAGAGCAAAGAAGCTTCTTTCCGTAAATGGAAGTCTTGCCCCAGTGAGGAGAATAAAAAGGAACATAAACTCTGGCAAAAGACAAGTAAGAAGGTGATACGGGAGGCCAAGAAAGCGTTTGAGGAACGCATGGCTAGCAACATAAAAGGGAATAATAAAAGCTTCTTCAAATATGTTAGAAGCAGAAAACC
The DNA here is from genome assembly GCA_029204185.1 of Lerista edwardsae. Lineage (NCBI taxonomy): Eukaryota > Metazoa > Chordata > Lepidosauria > Squamata > Scincidae > Lerista > Lerista edwardsae. Next base: position 769,399 of record JAJKFI010000123.1, read on the forward strand.
TGCCAGAGAGGCGGTTGGCCCGCTGGATGGTGAGGGAGGGAAAGATGAGATAAAAGGGGACTTGGAGATTGCAGAGAAATTAAATGAATTCTTTGCATCTGTCTTCACAGCAGAAGAACTTGGGCAGATACCACAGCCCGAACAGCCCTTCCTAATGAAGGAATTAAATCAGATACTGGTTAATAAAGAAGATGTTTTAGATCAAATTGATAAACTACATTTAAATAAGTCACCAGGCCCAGATGGTATACACCCAAGAGTAATTAAGGAACTAAAGAACGAAGTTGCTGACCTCTTAACTAGAGTATGCAACTTGTCCCTTCAAACGGCCACGGTACCAGAGGATTGGAGGATAGCCAATGTCACGCCAATCTTTAAAAAAGGGAGAAGGGGGGACCCTGGAAACTACAGGCCGGTCAGCCTAATGTCTGTTCCGGGTAAGATGGTGGAAAGCCTCATCAAAGATAAAATCCTAAAACACGTAGAGGAACAAGTACTGCTAAAGGAAAGTCAGCATGGCTTCTGTAAGGGTAGGTCTTGCCTCACAAACCTTTTGGAATTCTTTGAAAAGGTCAACAGGCACGTGGATGTGGGTGAACCTGTGGATATCATATACCTAGATTTTCAGAAGGCATTTGACAAGGTCCCCCACCAAAGACTGCTGAAGAAACTTCACAGTCAGGGAATAAGAGGGCAGGTCCTCTTATGGATCCAGAATTGGTTGAGGGCCAGGAAACAGAGAGTGGGGGTCAATGGGCAATTTTCACAATGGAGAGAGGTGAAAAGTGGAGTGCCCCAGGGATCTGTCTTGGGGCCCGTGCTTTTCAACTTATTCATAAATGACCTGGAGACAGGGATAAGCAGCGAGGTGGCTAAGTTTGCAGATGACACAAAACTTTTCCGGGTGGTAAAAACCAGAAAGGATTGTGAAGAGCTCCAGAATGATCTCTCCAAGTTGGAGGAATGGGCAGCCAAATGGCAGATGCGTTTTAACGTAGACAAATGTAAAGTGATGCACGTTGGGGCCAAAAACCAAAACTTTACCTATAGGCTAATGGGTTCTGAGCTGTCTGTGACAGCTCAGGAGAGAGATCTTGGGGTGCTGGTGGACAATTCAATGAAGGTATCGACCTAGTGTGCGTCAGCAATTAAGAAGGCCAATTCCATGCTTGGGGTAATTAAAAAAGGGGTTGAGAATAAAACAGCCAATATTATCATGCCATTGTACAAATCGATGGTAAGGCCACACCTGGAATATTGTGTCCAGTTCTGGTCGCCGCATCTTAAAAAGGACATAGTGGAGTTGGAAAAGGTGCAGAAGAGAGCGACAAAAAATGATTACGGGGCTGGGGCACCTCCCTTATGAAGAAAGACTGCAGCGTTTGGGGCTCTTCAGTCTAGAAAAAAGGCGCCTGAGCGGGGACATGATTGAGACATACAAAATTATGCATGGAAGGGATAGAGTCGATAGAGGGATGTTCTTTTCCCTCTCTCAAAACACCAGAACCCGGGGGCATCCGCTAAAACTGAGGGTTGGGAGAGTTAAAACAGATAAAAGGAAGTACTTTTTTACCCATCGGGTAGTTAATCTGTGGAACTCCTTGCCACAGGAGGTGGTGATGGCATCTGGTCTTGATGCCTTCAAGAGAGGATTGGACAGATATCTGGAGGAAAGATCCATCGTGGGCTATAGGCAATGATGGATTATGCAACCTCCTTACAAAGGTGATGGGCTACTGGTACCGGGTGCAAGG
>JAJKFI010000123.1:776152-792584 GCA_029204185.1 Lerista edwardsae
GGGCGGGAAAGCAGCGGAACGTGGCGTCACGCAACAGGCAGACTGCCACTCCAAGGTAAGTCCCGCCCAGCGTACCGGCTGAATGCCGCCGCTGCTTCAGGCCTTGGCAGGAGCCGTGGTTGAGATGCCACAGAGCCTGACTCCAATGCTGCAGAACGCTGTGAGTCCGACCCTCATCTACAAGAAACTCAATCACTTTTATAATCACTATTTTTCAACAACTATTACCACTGCTGGAAACATGGTAATAATAACCTATTAATAAGAAGCCGCTCCACAAACCAACCAGGTCTGCAAGCTGAACCAGAAGAATAAATTACCGCTGCAAGCCTCTTTATGCCAGCAATGAATAGCTCCTGCTCACAATTTCATTTGTGAACAGGCTTCTCAATCCCAGCAGGTTTGGTCGGCAGCAGCATTTAATAGCTGGGTTTGCTAGTTAGGTTCGCGAAGGAGCTCAAGGCAGTACATCTTTTCCAAAGCCACATGTTCATTATGTTAATGCATGATATTGTAGAGATTAATATAAACAGTGATTATGTTTTCCAACAACAGCAGCATGGCAGCTCCTAAGTGCCAATTGAACTCCTGGTATTTAAGGATGGTGTGTTACGCGGATCAGCACACGCATGATCAGAAATGCTGCTTCAAAATGTTCATATAATTCAGAGGCACTTCACAGAGGGAAATCAGGACACTTCTGGACTTGTAGCATCTCTGCTCTCTGCCCTCTTTTCCCATCCTTACACATTACTGAGGACTCTTCCATATTAGCTTCACCTGATGTTCTTTCTTCCGACAGCTTGAACAGATTTGAAAGTCAAGAACATAAGAACATAAGAAGAGCCCTGCTGGATCAGGCCAAAGGCCCATCTAGTCCAGCTTCCTGTATCTCACAGCTGCCCCACCAGGTGCCCCAGGGAGGCATGAGACAACAAGATGCTTGCATCCTGTTGCCACTCCCTTGCACCCGGTACTCTGAAGTAGCCCACCACCTTTGTAAGGAGGTTGCACAATCCATCATTGCCTATAGCCCACGATGGACCTTTCCTCCAGAAATCCATCCAATCCCCTCTTAAAGGCTTCAAGACCAGATGCCATCACCACCTCCTGTGGCAAAGAGTTCCACAGATTAACTACCCGCTAGGTAAAAAAGTACTTCCTTTTCTCTGTTTTAATTCTCCCAACCCTCAATTTTAGTGGATGCCCCCTGGTTCTGGTATTTTGAGAGAGGGAAAAGAACATCCCTTTATCGACTCTATCCCTTCCATGCATAATTTTGCTCTTTTCACGTGGTTGTTGTTCTGGTTAAAAATCTGTTATCCCAGTGGTTCCCAAACAGTGGGTCTCAAGTCAATTTCAGGTGGGTCACAAAACACCTAGAGCAGCCATATTGTAAATATGGGAAGATGGGATGCTGGAAAGAGGGAGAGCTGTGTGGTTGTTTTGCTTGTGTTAAAGTTGTAAATAGGCTTTTTTCTTTCTGACCTCTGTCCAAGACTTTTTAAAAACTTTCTATAGAAAGAAAATCTTGGGCTCATTCCCACATACAGGCTGTAAGTTCTATTCTCTGCTCTGTGCTGTATGCCATTGTCGAAAAATGTCAAAAAGGCCAGCAGCCACCCAAACAGGTAACAGTGAAAAGAGCAAAAAGGAAGCATTTCTCATTATATTTATGCAACTATTCCAAAATCCAGAAAAGTCCAAAATCTGGACACGTTCACATCCCAAGCAGTCCAGATAAGGGATAATCAATTTTGTGCATTCAGCAGGATACATAAGAACATAAGAACATAAGAAGAGCCTCACTGGATCAGGCCAAAGGCCCATCTAGTTCAGCTTCCTGCATCTCGCAGCTGCCCACCAGATGCTCAGGGAATATACAAGCAGTGATGTCATGCAGGGGGTACGCGGGGGTATGCGAGTACCGGTTTCTAGGATTACAGCTGGCCCCGCCCATTTGCCCGCCCACTCGTCAACTCCACCCTCTGCAACGTTTGAATTTCCTGCATGTTTGAGTTGCCTGCATGTTCTCAGAGCCAGGCAGGCAGGCAGGCAGCGAGCGGAGCCTTTCCTTTCCTTGCCACTGAAAAATGAGTTGCTCTGGGGTTTTAACATGATGCCAGGCCTCCTTCACATGTTCTGGGGGTGCTGTGGAATACTGTTGCAACTGTTGGGTCAGTTTAAAATCATCTGAGGCCTCAAAAAGGGCTTTTTTCATGTCACTTCCTGCCACGACCTCACTTCTGGCTTATGATGTCACTTCCGGTGGGTGGGTCCCCGACACGTGCCAATCAAAAGTGAGTACCTGTTCTTAAATCATTTAGATGACACCACTGTATACAAGACACATGCATCTTGTTGCCACTGCATCTGGCACTCCAAGGTAGCCTAACTCTAAAGTAAGAAGGTTGCACTAACCATCATGGCCTGTGATGGACTTTTCCCCCAGAAATCTGTCCAATCCCAAATGCTTTATGGCTTAAAGAGCCCAATTTCACATTATATCGCTGTATTTCACAATTGCTGTTTTGGACTGCCCCTAGTTTAACTCAGCATTTATCAAACTGTGGGTTGCAACCCACAGTGGATCATGACCTGATTTCACACACAAGTAGATCATGACCCAATTTCACCGCCTGAAACCACCAACACCTCCAAGTTGTGGAGCTTTCACATTTTTCATACAAAAGCTCATTTTTAACTCCAGAGCGCAATCTCACTGATGAGCGTGTTTTGTCAGTGAGAACTTGACACAACTCAGCCCAATGTGGGCCAAATTCTGCAGAGCAGAGCGCATGACAAAAAAAATTCTCATTAGCAAGAACACGCTCCAGAAGTGGGCTTTTCATGTGTAAAAAATGCAAACGCTCAGCAACCCATAAGAGTTGGTGCTAATGTAATCCCATTATCATGTCCCTGACAACACTTCCAGGTTGCTGAAGGTGGAACATGGGGCAGAACATTTTGAAAACTACTGTTAATAACTTTTGCACCGAAGTCACACTTCACAGAATTGAATGACAACACTTCAGTTGACATGACGTAACATTCACCTTATGGAGATTCATAGGTGTGTCGCCTTGTATGATTTTGGCATCCATAATTCAAATTTTATTTTCAAGCTTGGGTTTTATTTTCAGTTTTCACTTTTATGGATGTCAATTTGGGATGAAGAATGTTGTAAAACAGTGCAACATGCTTACCAAGTAACAGGATACCAATTTGTCTTCTGCCAGGTTAGCAAAAATGATGTGCCAGTTATTTTTGATATGTGCAGAAAAATCCCTGAATTAACGTGTTTTTATGATCAATGCAGTTCAGTTATACAAAGCGAAGAAATGACTTTCCTGCTATACTTGTCAAAATGTTGTTGGCAAGAAGTAATATACAGTGAACAGCCCACTCCTAACAATGGTTGTGTAATGCAATCCAGGAGGGCCAATGCAACCTCCTCTGAGTCCGTGTGGGAGATGAGGCTTCTGGAGGTCTCTTTGGAGTAAGGGGACATTTGTCCCTTGCCCCAGGATAAGCCTCATAAGCTACTATGGGGCTACTCAGATCTGCAACAGCAAAATCATTGGCTCAAATCTGTGTGGCCTTATATCAGGTTATCAGGGCCAAGAGAGTGTATAGGATTTGGCGAGAGCCTATAGCGGCATTGTTCCCCCGTTCCGGGCCCGATCCACTTATACCCCACCCCTTTGCCAGGGGTACTTATTTTTGTTAAAAGTGCATAAAGACAACCATCTTTTTCATGTGAAAATACCTGAATGAAAACACAAAACACCATATTTTGGTGTTAAAGGTATTTTCCAAAAATTAAAACACATTAGTTTTCCAATTAGAAATAATACTGTGGCTGCAGCTCCTGACACTATATCACCTTCCTAGTACACTTTGAAAGCATTTAAACGGAATGAAAATGAGAACTTGGAATGAGAACGTAGAATGAAAACACATAGCACCGCTTTCTGCCTTTCAAATCACGAAATCTGTGAAAAAATAACACCCTTTTCAAATACCCCTCCCCATTGCCACCCTCCCTTCGCTCTGGTCCGTATGCCGTGGTGGATTGGGCCCTGACTGTTCCTAGGTCCTGAAATGCTATTTGTATATAACTGCCAAGGTGAGGACTGGAACCAATTTGGCCAGTAATAGCATATTTTGGGGGGAACCTAAGAAAGAATCAATGCCCCGTCTGTGAATGCTTCTCCAAGAAAATGGTGCTGTAAATGCGAAGTGCACACCCTTCTTTCCTTCTCTGTAAAAATATCAGCCTTTATTCCTCACCCTGGTTTACAAGAATCACTCATTCATAAGCTACTATTCAAGTAGTAATTTTTTTTTATAACAAAAATAGTATTCAAAAGGTTTAAGGATTGTTCTCGACAGATCTTGATTACTGGACACCTATTTATCATTTCAAGTGTTTGTCCTTCCCCAGGAGATCAAAAGTGTGCTGTGTACAATGTAATCAGCTGCCCTAATGAAACTTTTGACCTTGTGAAAATCAAGATTCCCCCACCTTTTCCTGCAATACTATATTGAAATGATTTAATCTTTTCACATCACCCCTAGTTTGTAGCATCTTATTCTGCATTCTCCCTCAGTGGCGCTTCCTAGAAATCAAACTCCAAGAATCAGCCTTCGTGAGATATCATCCCGCCTTCCTCCCTTCCCCCAGACCTCATAGTCTTATATTAAGAGAAGAGTAAGGGTAGGAGCCTCTGACTGTACAATGTTTTTTTTTTTTTCTTCACATCTTATCTTGGCATTACCTTTGCTTGAACTTGGATGCTGACTGCCAGTGGAGTTTAGGCTTGTTCTAGCCCAATGTTTCTCAAACTATGGGTCGGGTCATGACCTGATATCACATGGGTCGTGGAAAGCTGGTAGCAGCCATCTTGGAATCTGCAGACCTTACACTTGCTACATTCCTTTTGTGAGTGTTAACTGTTTGAATTTTCAAGTAAGGGTTCATTTGTTTTCGTTTTTTTAATTTTGTTTGTAGTTCACTGGTTTTAAATAATATCTTGCCCTAATCTTGCTTTCTGTCAGGGATGTTTCATGGTTGTGCAATTGCTGCAGTTCAAGAATGCCAGTTTACATGCATTAGTGTCATTTGATTGCATCACAATGACAGCACTTCCTGCTTGATGATGTCACTCCCAGCCATGACATCACTTCCCTTGGATCCCGACAGAAGTGGCATTCTAAACAGTTGGTCCCAGTGCCACTGTTCTAGCCCAATAGTTCCCAAAGTTCTTAGCACCAGGATCCACTTTTAAAAACGACACTTTATCGGGACCCATGTAACTTCATGACACTAAAAAACCCTAATAGCTTCTCCTTGTTAGGGGCTGAAGCTTCTGTTTTTATCCTTTTTACTATATTGGGGGCCTGCCTTCTGGAACATTTGTTGAGCTCCACGTTCATTGCATTGGAACAACTCTGTTGGCCTTGTGTTTTCCTTTTCCTGACCTTCACTAGGAGCTATGGCACATTTGCCTACCCAGAAGTAAATACACCTGTGTGGATCAGTTTCACTTTCCAAAGGGCCAGTCATGGATCCAGGGGGTTGCAGGGATGGCAAGCCGCATGGGCGCCGGGTGGCGGGGGGCACCATTGTGCGGAGTCCAGGCGTTTTTTGGCCCTCCTGTGCGCCTGGAATGATCCAAAATGGAGCTCTTCCGAGCACAGGGGGGGCATGGTGGGGAGACGCATGGGGGCAGGGTGATGTGCCGGGGGCGCAGTTTCGTCGCCTTGCCATGGGGCGCGCTCCCGGCCCGGCCCGCCTCTGCAAAGGGCTCAATACATTTTCTTTGTCAGCTTGGTGTGTTGGGGGAATTTCTTCTTGTGTGTGTTTTCATTCCTGCGTTCATCAGTTCTGGACCATTTCAGTAGTATTGCATCCCCTTTGGCCTGCCCTTCAGAGTGAACTGAGGCAAATTGGGGTGGGGAGAAGGCTAGCAGGGGAAGCCCATGGGCAAACCAGTCAGGGAGGGAACAGAGTCAGGATCTGGCACTTTGGCCAGATCCTAACCCTTGTCTCCGGCCTGGTCGGCCCCATATAGGCAGCTTGGATTTGCACCAGTGCAGATCCGAGGAGTCCCATAGGGGTGACTGGGACTTTACCCAGGGTTGCACTTTACTCTGAGTTGTGCCACAGCCGCCTCCTAATCAGGACTGGATATGGTGCAGGTCAGCCAGCCTACCTATTCCAGCCTGGCTAAGCTTGGGGTGTAAAAACTCATAGCGGTAAAAATTAACTATGGACGTGACCTTTGAGCAGCAATGTTCAACCACTGGGCTATGGCATATTGTTGTACCGTGAATGGTTCACAGGTGTGCCGCAGGAGTTTGGAGGAGGGTCATTTATTAGGAGGGCCATTGTGGGATGTGAGCCCCTCACCGGCAGTGCAGCGTGCCTTGTAAAAACAACAACCACCTTGACCATTTTTAGCCCATTTTCAGTGCACTGTGAGATGGAAAAGGTTGGTAGATTACCAACTAAAAACTAGTTATTACAGTGCGCCTGTTTCTGTGACTTGCAAACCTGTTACATCATTGTAATTAAGAATATGTATACAACATTTTTTTCAACAAAAAGCCCACATCAAATAATTAAATGACCCCATGCCCCGAAAGGGCTCACAAGCCAAGGTGCTGAAGAGACACCACCAGCAAACACCCACAAGCAGACATTACGCTGGGATGAAGAGGGACAGTTGCTCTCCCCCTGCTACATATCAGCGGAGCACCACTAGAAGTACTGCCTCTTTGTCCAGTTTGCAGGGTGACATTACTGATGTTGTATATCTAGACAAGCAGCGCATCTCCAGCATATTATCTGATTTCACGTAGCATTCCTGCTAAGATGAATCTGTCACGGAAGGTTGTTGTCCAGTATTTTGTTCCATAACTGATGTCTTTTCTGCTATTATGTGTCATTGCCCATGGGGTTGGTGGCTCCTCCTGACATGACCTTCCTTCACCATATGTCACTGCCACATTTTTTACCCTTTAAATTAGTTTGACGGACATGGGTGAGGCATTGTGTAACTTGCCAGGCATTTTGTACTACCATTTGCTGAATTAGCAGCCTTGATCTTTTCGGTGCACTGTTAAGACTGTACTCTGTAGTGCTCTAAGCAGCTTATGACTTTCAAAGTGAAGGCACAATACAACCCCCTTTGTCTCTTTGCTGTCTTGCTCTTTTGAAAGTGCTTCTGCACACACAGTGCATATTATTGTACCAAAGCTCCGTTTTCCTGAATACAGCAAATATTTTTGAATGAGTCATTTGAAATCTATGTATTCTTCCCTCCTCTCTTCTTGCTTCCCCAAAAAAGTTTAAGCATTGATGTTTTTCTTATCTTAGTCCTTCAAACTTGTTCTTCCACCTAATTCAAGAAGCAACTCCAAAGACCGAGTGCCTTTATCTCCTACAGCAATGTTTCTTGAATTGTGGGTCGAAACCCACTTAGTGGGTTGGGATCTGATATCAGGTGGGTCGCAGAAAGCTGAGAGCAGCCACTTTGGAAGCTGCAGACCTTAGTCTTGCTATATTCTTTTTGTGAGTGTGTACTTTTACAGTATGTTGCTTTTTTAAAAAAAGTTTATGGTTCAATGCTTTTACATAATATTTTGTCCTAATCTTGCTTTCTGTCAGGGATGTTTCATGGTTGTACAAGTGCTGCAGTCCAACAATGCCAGGAGTGTCATTTTATTATGTCATAGTGATGGCACTTCCTGCTTGATGATGTCACTTCTGGCTATGACCTCACTTCCAGGTTAATGTCATCACTTCTGGTGGATCCCGACATGAGTGCCATTCCAAGTAGTTCCCAGTCTAAAAGCTCTGAAAATAACTACCCTACAGTTAACAGAATAAAAGAAATCAGGCTGCCAATTGTTCTGGGTTTTTGGTCAATTTTCCCATATCATAATGTCATGTACAGGGCTGGCCTGAGAGGGATTCAGGACATGACAGGTCAGTGCTCTGCAGCCAACAATCAAAGTTGGCTCCTCAAGCTGCAGGCAATGGTTGTGAGGAGAGAGCAGCAAGGGGAGCACTTCTGTGAGGGCCATTCCACCTGTTCCAGCTCAGGTTAGTTCAAAATGGGGCAACCCAGAAAGAGTTAGTGACAAGGTTATGCAGGAACCTTTCTCTTTAAAAATAAGGTGGAGAAATTCTGGTGTTCAGCTACCTACCATCTATCGCTTGCTGTTAAGAAACTCTCTAAGACAGTGGTTCGCAAACTATGGGTCTGTGGCCATGATTCAATTTTTGGTGGTTCGTGAAACTGACAGGGTACATTAGGCTCTGTGCATCATGGGTTAAACCAACTGCTACCTGGGGGAGCACTGCTGTCCAATCACCATTATAGCCACAGAGGCTTTAGGGGACGGTTAAATGAAACTCTTTTCTTAGCCGGGTCCTGAAGCTAAAACGTTTGGGAACCACTGCCCTAAGACATTTGAAGAAATTGGCTATAGCCTTTGAAAAACCTGGGCTCTATTACTAAAAATTAATGGTGGAACCCACTTACATGTTCCTTTACTCAGACATAAGCCTCTTTGAGTTGTATGAGGCTCACTCGAAAGTAAAGATGAATAGGACTTCAGCCTTCAGGGGACTTCTAGACTTTAAAAACCTACTTCAGCCTAATATAACTGCACACACACCCCCAAGTGCATTTCTGAGAGAGATGCGTTAGAAAGTAATAATTACTGCTGCTGTCTTAGGAAAAGCAGTGCTCTGGTTAAATCCTTGCACATCTCCACCTCTTTGAATTGCTTAAAAAATGTATCTATGATGTCATGGTTTGGTTCTTGAGAGCCAAAAATAAGGTTGCTGTGGTTACACCTACTGGAGAAATTTCAGAGCAATGAACACTAGATTTGACTCATTTATAGCAACATGTGGGTTTCTGTGTGATATTTCTGCCATGGACTGCCTTGTAGCTTTTAACACTGGATATAACCTTGTAGCTTTTTAACAACTGCACCTGGAGTCTCAGGTGGCGGCTGTGGCCAGGGGAGCCTTTGCTCAGCTTCGGCTGATCCGCCAGATGCGACCGTACCTGAGCTGTGCGGACCTGGCCACAGTGACCCACGCCCTAGTGACATCTAGATTAGACTATTGCAATGCGCTCTACGTGGGGCTGTCTTTGAAGACGGTCCGGAAATTACAACTAGTACAGAACGCAGCTGCTCGGGTGGTTGCTGGGGCACAGCGGTTTGACTCTGTCGAGCCGTTGCTTCGGCGACTACACTGGCTGCCGGTTCTGTTCCAGGCCAAATTCAAAGTGCTGGTGTTGACCTTTAAAGCCCTTTACGGCTCGGGCCCAGGGTATTTGAGGGACCGCCTCCTTCCGTATAACCCTACCCGTACTCTGAGGTCATCTGGGGGGGGGGCCCTTTTGACTGTGCCGCCACCAGGAGAGGTGAGAGGGGTGGCGGCCAGCAGGAGAGCCTTCTCGGCGGTGGCACCCCAACTTTGGAATACCCTCCCCTTAGAGTTAAGAACTGCTCCCTCGTTGGTGGTATTTCGGCGGGGACTGAAGACCTTCTTGTTTAAACAGGCTTTTAGTTGCTGACAGGCTGGCTGGTCTTGTATTCTTTATATTCTTTTATTTTTTGCACCTGATCCTGGGGATAACAGTTGTACTTGTATATTGTATTTTTATATTGTTTTTAATCACTGTTTTTAAATTATGATGTATTTATTCTGTTTTTGTTTTTTGTAAAGCTGCCTTGAATGCCTTTTTAGGCAGAAAGGCGGGGTAAAAATCTTTAAAATAAATAAATAAATAAATAAATAAATAAATAAATATAAATCTGAGCTGGCTAAGACTTGCTTTTGGATCATAAGCATCATCTTTGAATAGGTACAGATCCAGGATATGGATCAGATTCTCCCCTTCCCCAAACAGTCTCAGAACACAATCCTAACCTGGAGTTAGGCTGGCACAAGTTTGGCCAGCAAAGTTTGGCCGGCACAAGGGCCTCCATAAAGTATGTTTGGACCACTTTTGGAGTCAGGGAGGATGGTACATATCTGTGAGCTGGCCTCTTAAGACTCCAAGAGTGGTCCAAATATACTTTATGGTAGCCCTTGTGCAGGTCAAATTTTACTGGCCTAACTGTGCCGGCCTAATTCCAGGTTAGGATTGAAATCTAACACTGGTAAGAGACTCAGGGCAAAGGGGAGGGCTTTTTCAAGTGCTCAAAAAGCTCATGCTGGAGCCATGTCCCATGCGTACCACTGGACACCATACCAAGTACTAGTGCTGGTACTCAAGCCACTTGTTGAGAAATACTGCTGTATCATATAGCACTGTGGATGTTAGAATTTGGCTCTCAGTGATGGATGCGTTTCTCCAGTCCAAACAATAATTAATTTTGGGCACACATATGGCATTTCCCATGGTTCCCACAATCACAAGATGATGATGCTACACAGCATCCCCTAAGGAAGTCAGAATAGAACATGATAACTACATCTCCCATGGCTTCTGGCAACAGTGGATTCTGCCCTGCATGCTCATGGTAGCATTTGGGGACTCATCCTAAGGCCCTACTGCTTTTGAGGGCCTCCTCTCTGTCTCTGCTCACCAAGGTATATTTGGGGAACAGAAGAAACATCCACAAATAGTTTTCAGTAAGTGATCAGGAGGAGGAGGAGGGGCAGAAACAGGAAGAAGCTTGCTTAAACTATGAACACACATGTTCATAGTTCACAGTGCATGCTAGGGCAGCTTTAATGGAATGTGGAAGTAGTAAGCAGCAGTTTCTTGATGCTCCAAGTAGCAGCCAGAATGCAGCTTGGGAATTTTTGAGCAGATTATTTCAGGATGGGGTATGTGAGCCAGTGAATGCTTGCCTTTGTAGGGCAATTCGCCCTTATTCATTGCACTGTTTGTAGAGTTTGCAAAAAAGAAAAGAAAAGAAATCGTATAAAAACACATAACACTGCAATTTGCTATTTTAATCAAGAAATGTTGGGAAAAGTATCACCGAAACCCACCCCTATCGATTATACACACAGCATTTCCAGGCCCTGCCCCATCGCTAATAAAAATACAAAAAAAAAGACAATATATATTGTGTGTTCACTCATTTATGGGCTTGCCTTGCAGTGATGCTTAGAGCAGTGTTACAACACAATGCTATGGACTCAGAAGTAGTGCATTCTCAGTAGAAGAATGCAGTGCATTCTGCACTACAAGTAGTACTCAGAAGTAATTCCCAATATGTTCAAGGGGACTTACTCCCAGGAATGGCCAGCTCTAGGAACGGCAGGGCCCAATGAGGGGCATTCCTGCAGGGCCACTCACCCTCCCCATGGGGCCCCAACTCACCAAGAAAGGCACTTGTGGTGCTGCATGAAAAGCATGGCACCTGGAAATAGTTGGTGGTGACATGATGACATCACCGCCAACCACTTCCAGGAGGCCATTTTGGGCCATTTGGAGGCAAGGGTAGGTGGGAGGGCCCAAAGCCATGCTGCTCTGCTTACCCCACCAGCCTACAACCCATAAAGATCCTGGCTGCTGCTGCAGGCGATCTGCTCGCTGCACTGGTGCAGGGGCCCCCAAAGTGTGGGGCCCTATGTGACGACATTGGTCACATTGGTTTAAGGCTGGCCCTGCTACAGGAAACTGAGTATAGGATTTCAGCCTTCGCTATTGTTTTCCTCTTGGATTACACTGTCAGTACAGCTGTTCACTGTGTTTTAGGTGGAGAGGCTCCACATTTAAAACGAATTCTGTTGGTAAAACACGGTGAAATCCTAATTTGGAGTTAGGCCGGCATAGTTAGGCCAGCACAGTTAAGGGCCACTGTAAAGTATGTTTGGACCACTCTCAGAGTCAGGGAGGATGGCGAACATCTGTATGCTGGCCTCTCTGATTCAGAGAGTGGTCCATACATATTTTACAGTGTCCCTTCTGCCAGCCAAATTTGTCTGGCCTATCTCCAGGTTAGGATTGTGCCCTTAAGCACTGAAACAGAGTTGAGACTTCTTTTTTCCTAATCCACGCTGACATTTAACCTAACTTACAATGACTGCAACTTGGCCCAGGCGGATACAGATCAGCAAGTGTTCTTAAAATAATGTTTAAGGTGCCTTCTGGAATCCATTTTAATTTGTTTCACTTGTTTGCCACACTGTGGCAAACATTCTCTATTCTCTAGGTTTTTTTTTAAGGGCGGGGGAGGAATGCAGTCGTTAACCACTCATTAAAGTTGATGGGTATGTGGCTAGAATTACAACATTCATTGGTTATTCAATTTTAATTGTTATATAATTATAACAAAGCACCGCGATGCTACTATTGAGAAATGAATCTAGCCTGTCACCTGAATGCAGAGTTTAATTTCTAAAACTCATTCAATTTCTGGTGAGCATTATCTATTCCACATTTAGAGTGACAAGATGCAATAAAAGGGCTGGGCTACTGTATCTTTAATCACTGTGTTAAAGATGGCATTTCGGCTCAAGCCATTTGTGTACAGAGGAGATGAGCTGCATCTGCCAAAATTTCCTCCATGGCAACTTATTAATGGTACAGGAGCCCTGGCTCACAGGGGATCTGATCAAACTTTCTACAACGCGTTTGTCTGAAAGTGTTGTATTTTTATAGAACTGACCAATCCTATTTGGTAATTAGAGCCGCGCTGAAGATTCTTTTCAGACTTTTTTCATGTATTAGTGGGAAGATGAAAGAAATCACAAAACTATCCTCAGTTTTTTTGATGACAACCCCTGTTTTTGCGGTTTGGTTGCCTATGGTAATTACTGTCACGGCATGCACCCCAGTTGCCATACTGGGACTGGGAGGCACCCCAGTTGCCGGGGCTCTGGAGCAGAAGGCCCGGCTTCGTTAGCAGAGGAAGCGGCTCCCTAGTGGTGCATGGCTCGGCATTCCAGCGCTGAGGCGAAGGAGTCACAGACACAAAGCATTGCCAGGATAAGAACATATTGAAGTTCTCCATAGTCAGAGCCAAGGCAAGGTCACATACCAGAGCATCAGTCGGATAGCAGGATGCAGCAGACAGATCTTGTACACAGCAAATGGTGACACAGTCGGACAGCATTTCCTCCTCCTTCCATATAACCCACACTGATATGGGGCGATGCCCTTCCTTATGTACCTCTTGCGTTCCTCTTGCGTTCCACACCACCAATCAGAGCGCTGCCTGGGGTCGCCATAGAGAACGCGCTGTCTGACACATCCTCACCTCTCCACAGCTGCTCTCATCGTTGCTCAGAGGCCAACACGCAGGTGTAACTAATGGCTGGCCCTGTGCCACGGCTGTTGTTCCCAGAGCCAAAAGAGTATCCCAGGTCTGGACTCTTTTACCAGGCCTGGGGTGAACCAATTCACTGGGGTTAAGTTCCAGAAGCTCCAAGCAGATACTGAGGCTGCAATCCTCAGAAGGACATAGTGCTGGCAGGGGAGCACTGACTGGCACCCCGGTGCCTGCGCTCGAGTGCTCGGGCCAATGCTAGGAGTAGCGTCAGCCTGAGAGTGCCGGCGGAGAGCTGCCCTTGCACCAGTCGAACTCAGTTGGCGCAAGAGTGTTTCTGGGAGGAGGGAGGGTGGGTGAGAGGGAGGGAGGAACTGGGCAGGGGGTGGGCAAGGGGGTGTGCCGGCCTGGGAAGAGAGTGGTGTTGGAATGTGGCCATTAGGCCACATCCAAGGCCCCGTCTCCGGTGCGCGTGGCTTTCTCAGACCTGGACCTGTGAAATTTCAGGTGCAGATCTGAGGAACCCATGGGGGAGGCTGGAATCTCCCACCAGCCTGCCTGATCCAGCACAGTTTAGGATTAGGCCTTATATTATATCCAAGGATGCTGAGTCATTGATCCTATGGGGTCCTAAGGGAAAGGTTTCCCCATGACCGAATGGTCTAGTCATGCCCATCTCCGTTTCTAAGCCGAAGAGCCGGCATTTGTCCGAGGACAAGCTTCCATGGCCATGTGGCCAGCATGACTATACACCAAGGTGCACGGAATGCCGTTACTTTCCCACTGAAGTGGTCCCTATTTATCTCCTCGCATTTTTACGTGCTTTCGAACTGCAAGGTTGGCAGGAACTGGGACAAGCAACGGGAGCTCACTCCGTCGCATGGTCTTGAACTGCAAACGTCGGTCAGCAACTCCGGTCAGCAAGCTCACAGCTTAGCAGTTTAACCCGCTGCGCCACCATGTCCCTTTGGGATCCTAAAAAGGTAAAGGTTTCCCCACAACCGAATGGTCTAGTCGTGACCAACTGTAGGGGGCGGTGCTCATCTCCGTTTCAAAGCCTGTAGAGCCGGCATTTTGTCCGAGGACAAGCTTCCGTGGTCATGTGGCCGACATGACTACGCCGTAGCGCATGGAACACTGTTACCTCCCCACCGAAGTGGTCCCTATTTATCTACTTGCATTTAGGTGCTTTTGAACTGCTAGGTTGGCAGGAGCTGGGACAAGCAACGGGAGCTCACTCCATCGCGCAGTCTTCAACTCCCAACCTTCTGGTTGGAAAGCCCAACAGCAGCAGATTAATCTGCTGCGCCACCACGTCCCTATGGGATCCTAGAGGATAGTTAAACTAGTCAGGAATGCCAACAGCAAATAGCTTCAGAATGGCTGCCAGAGGTAGCCTGCCCTGTTCAACCCCCTCCCTGCTCCCTTCTCTCCTATGCTAGCTTCCTTCTTCCAGCAGGTCTCCATGGGTCTCTGGCATGTAGGAGATAACTTCAGTGTCCCTGCTGGCAGGCCTGCAACACATGACAAGAGGCTGCTTGGCAACAGCCACAAAGCAGCTTCTGTAGGTACAACGTTACTTATACTCGTGGAGGAGTGGGCTAGGATTGGGCCATTAGCCAAGCTTCTTTCTCTTGCTATATTGTGTTGCTGTAAGGCTTCAGCACAAGATAATACATGTGAAATTGTCTTAACATTGTCATAACATATACTAATACATGTGAATATATGAGTGCAATATATAATGTATCATAAGTTGTGATCTGGCCATTGTGGGTGGTCAACAGATCATGCAGAATTAATAATTTGAGGGAAGGAAATGCCTTTTGCCCAATGATTTGCCAAGTCTGAATAATAAGACACTATTTTAAAAGGATGGATAATACAAGCAATTGATTCCAAGTATGAGAGCTAACCTGGAGTTGCGTAGGCATAGTCAGGCCAGCAAAGTTTGGCCAGCACAAGGGCCACTGCAAAATATGTTTGGACCACTCTGAGAGCGTAACCCTATACAAAGCCAGCCTAGGAAGGCCGACATAGCAGGCATTTCGGATGCAGCAGCAGCAACTTGCAGGACAAGGGGAGGTTTTCCCCTTGCACCTGTGTAAGCCCCAGTCGCCCCTATGGGTCTGCTCCGACCTGCACCGGCAAAATAGCAGGCGCAGGGGAACGTGCACGTGAGAGGCCCAAATCGGGGCCACTTGCCAGGGACAGGCATTAGGATTTGGCACTACAGCCGTCTTGCATCACAACTGCATCACAACCGCTGTCTCCGCCCACTGCGCCACCCAGTTACGCCCCCAGAATGCCTCTGGAACACCCTCGCGGAGGCCCTGCCCCAACCAAGCGACGCCAACGCTGGACTGGCACATGGCCAGCGCCCGAGTGCCGGCACTGCTGTTCACGCCGGCCCAGCGCTGACCCAGCACCACAGTGCCAACGCAGACGCACTTTACAACACATTTGCGGCAGTGTTCAGCTGGCGCAAGACTGCAGCACTGGCGCAAGGGGGGTATAGGATTGCACTGTCAAAGAGGCCAACACAGAGACATGCACCATCTTCCCTGACTCTGAGAGTGGTCCAAACATGCTCTATGTGGCCCTGCTGTCTGCCACACTATGCTGCCCTAACTCCAGATTAGGATTGCACCCTCAATGGAGCAATGCTGGCATTGTCACCTTTTCCAAATGATGAAAACAAGGTCTGTACTGACACATCCTAGGTAATTCAGGGCACAACCCTAAGAGTGACGTTGGGCCGATGCAACGTGCTTGCACCCGCCCAACATCACTAACGTCGATGCGGGAGTGCCGACCAGCCCCCCCTGCGTAGGCACTAGTGCTATTGGGCCGACACTAGCAGCAGCATCGCCCCAACGGCGCTGGGCAGAGGCGCTGCAGTGCCGCTCCTGCGCCAGCCAACTCGGTTGGTGCGAAAGCATCTCTGGCCATGGGGAGGGCAGGAGGGAGGAAGGAACTGGGTGGGGTGGGCTGGCATGCCAGCCCAGGGAGAGGGGTGGAGATGAAATGCAGCCATTAGGCTCCGATTCAGGCTGCGCAACTCCAGGGAGTTTCCCCAGTGCACCAAAGCTGCATTGGATACATCGCAGGCCCGCCAGCCTCACTAATAATAATAATAATAATAATAATAATAATAATAATAATAATAATA
>JAJKFI010000123.1:816069-835217 GCA_029204185.1 Lerista edwardsae
GAGAGAGAGAGAGAGAGAGAGAGAGAGAGAGAGAGAGAGAGAGAGAGGAGATCAGTTTGAAATGCCAGTTAGTCAATGCCAGTTGAAATGCCAGTTAGCAGGAGGCAGGGCTAGTTCCAGACCTTTAGATGCCCTAAGCACTGAAAAGATTGTGTTGCCCCCCCCATATGTAGTTCAAAATTCCAGTTGGACATCAGGAAGAATTTCTTGACAGTAAGGGCAGTTTGACAGAACAGATTGTCAAGGGAGGTGGTAGATTCTTCCTCACTGGAGTCCTTCAGACAGAGGCTTGACAGGCACCTGCTGGAGATGCTCTAGGGGGATTCTTCCTAGAATCCTGCTGCAGGCAGGTGGTTGGACTAGATGACCCTGTAGGTCATTCCAACTATGATTCCATGAAAATAAAAACAATATTAACCCTTAATGTAAAACAAATTACACAATGTACACTAATTTTATGTATGTATATACTACATATGCAAGAAAGAAAAAACAGTCAGATAACTCAGAAGAATATCAATAATAAAACAAACATTTATTGCAACATGTGACAGGATCTGATTTCCACATTGGTGGAAAAAGCCACATGTGAGCAGAGACCATCATGCAATGCTTCCAATTTGCCTATATAACTGGGGGGGCGGGAACATGCTAATCTCCCATGCAAATTAGAAGCATTGCATGATGGTCTCTGCTCACATGTGGCTTTTTCAGACACTGACTCAGATTTTTGAAAGTGGAGATACAGGGATTTCAAACTGAAATCAGCAAACGTAAAGAACCAACTACAAAAAAAACTAAGGCTGAGCTCACCGTAACTTTAAAAGTTATGAAGATTATATGTCTATGAAAGTTATATAGCTGGCTTTCAGACTACTTTAAAGATGCCTTGGCACTTTAAAGATGCTATGAATGGGTGGGGGAAGGTCTGGGCTCTGGACGCTTTCCCGACCTGTGGAGCACTGGTCTACCCGCAGCTGGTCCCAATGGGTAGAACTGGGCTCCGTGTAGCCCAGGTCTATCTGTGGCTGCTTCCGATGGGTAGACCTGGGCTCCCGTGGGGGGGGTCACAGTTCTTGGGGCGAGGTGGCACAATGTCACGTGCCCCCTGGGGGTGCACTTCCATTGGGCGCCATGGGCGCCATTTTGACTAGGTCCGCCCTTGACAATAATAGGATAAAGAAAGATGATGAATGGCCTATTAATTCTGTGATTAGACAAAAACAAAGTTCAATTTATAACACAGATATAAATGAAAAGATCAAAACCAGAAGAGACAGAGAACTGCTACATGACCACATTTCATCACCAGACCCATGTGATTTATGCAACATTATTTGTCCCAGGCACACGTAACTCCCACACATGAAGAGAACCCATTGAATCTCCAATTGTATTTTGTACCCAAAGTCCAAAATGAAAATAAATTATGAAATTTGTATTAATTTACCATTTCAGAGGAGAACAAAGAGGCTCCATTTATTTTTAAAGTCTCCTACCTCAGTATGTTTTGGTGGATTTGCCTGTGAATAAGTTTTTAAAAAGATATAGCTTTATTAATAGGACAAATTTACATCATAGAAAAATGTAATAGTATTACTGTCCAAATTGTACCTAGTGTGTTAATAAAACTAATAAAGGGTGACCATGATTTTTGAAATGCCTCTGTCCATTGTTTGCCATCTCTTAAACACACACATTCAATCAGTGTTGTCATTTCAGCAAGTGATGGTCGACTTCCTCTCTGGCTCAGAACAGACTGACTCAGAAAATAAGCCATGCTAAATTTAACACAAATATTGGAAATAGCGCAGCCATTTCAACATCAGCCTCCATCCTTGATTCCACTCCCCACATCCTCCCATGCCCCCAAATTCCTATCCTCATCTCTTTAAACAACCCTCACTTGGCCAGATCCAGTAACGCAACTGAAAGGAGGCAAAAATTTAACTATTGCAGGCGCTGCAATGTGCCATGTAAAGTTCAACTAATGCAGGTGCTACAACGTTCCCCTCCCACTTGCCATTGGAGCCATTCCGGGCAGTGACAGCAATGTGCAGCAACTCACCAAAATGCTGTCTCCTACGTATTGCCATCACTGCCCAAAATGGCTCTTAATGGCGAGTGGGTGGGGCTGATTACACAGCACATTGCAGCGCATGCGGTTCTTGCCATTTTACTCCCCCTTCTAGATACACTACTGGTTAGAACAGCAGCTACTGTGTTTGCTGTAACCTTTGGGAAAACAACATTTCCAAAGGACCAGTACAGGATTTCTTCCAGAATGCTGACAACTCACTGGAGAAGGGAGGGGGAGATCAGATCTTCATCCTTCCCATGTCCTACAGTCATAGTACAGTATTGTCGCTATTATGCAGAGCAGACAGATGCTGGCACAATATAAGGATGATGAAAGGGTTGGGTGGGTGAAAAAGCAAGGGGGCTGAAGCCTGGGTAGATGAGTGGGTCAATCAGGAATGTTTGCTCAAATTTTTGTACTTCTTCATGTTACGATGTCTTAATTCTCCCTTTATGTTGTGAACATGATAAGCCTCTGAGGCTTAAATCCACACCCATCCAGCAAATTTCAACAGCATCTCTAATTTTCACCAAGTGTTAATTGTCCACTCCTATACTGTAATAAAGTATGATAGCACCATTGACGTGTAATTAGTATTTTGGCTATGGTTAAAAAATTCCAAATCATGTCCAATCTACATTACTCTAACCAGCCATCCAAGCAAAAAGTTGAAACTATAATTCATCAGGAAACCAACTATGTGTATTACCTTTGTTTCCCTAAAAGAAGTTCATCTGGGAGAAAATCCATCCAAAGTGGGGGGAAAGAAAAAAAAATCCCTTGGTTGATCTCCAACCATTATATCATTTCTTAGACATCTTCCAACTGGCAAAATGGTAAATGCCCACAAAATAAAATCTTATAATAATTGCCATTCGTGTTCATGCAGTGAGATCAATCAGGCCCTTTTCAAATAACCTTTTCCAGAAATTGACAACCCATAAGTTGACTATTATTTTTAACACAGATGCTGCTTACCAGTCCTTGCTAAGCCACTCTTGCATTTTACAAACCGCTTTCTGTTTCCATGACTTCACTGCAATTATTCTAGCTGCCCCTAACAAATTCCCAATCAATTACCATCCACCCACTGGGGCCACATCTTTCAATTGTACATTACAGTATTTAAGCAAACAGATTTCAAGGGACAACTGTAGAGTTCTGTAATATTTTCAGAAGGATGTAGACACGCTGAACTGGGCAACAACATCACCAATTCAACAATTTTTGTCCATTTTTGCATTGCAGTTGAAAACTTCCCACCGCAATTCACCTTGAAGAATTAGTGCACCGGGACTCCTTAGGAAGGACTGAGCTGGCATTTCTGCATTTGAAGCCATAAATCTCTTCTTCCTCAGCTGTAAAGACAGGGGTCAGCAGCTCTATTGTGACATATCCAGACATTGTGGGTGCAATCCTAACTTGGAGTTAGGCCAGCACAGTTAGGTCAGCAAAGTTTGGCTGGCACAAGAGCCTCTGTAAAGTGCATTTGGACCACCCTTGGAGTCAGGGAGGATGGTGCATGTCTGTGTGCTGGCCCCTCTGACTCCAAGAGTGGTCCAAACATACTTTACAGTGTCGCTTCTGCCAACCAAACTTCACTGGCCTAACTGTGCTGTTAGGATTGCGCTCTTAGTGGCCAGGGCAGGAACCGTTATAGCCATTGATATTAGTATTGGAAACTGGGTTTCAAATTAACACTCAGAAGACCTGAAAAGATGGAAGAGATTTGGAAGCCTCAGAAAAAGGGACAATTGCAACAGAACATCCACTGACATCTTCCTGAAGAGAACTCGCCGGCACACATGGAAATAGCTTCCAGCACATATAAAGATAATACATATTCATGGGATTAAATCTTTCTTCTGCCAAGAAAACACTAGGTGCCCTTAGAAAAACCACAAGCCAACCGAACCACCAGGAGCTGCCAGACGGGGATTAGAATGCTGACCTACTCTATAGGGTCGTTGTAAGGATTACCAAGGTAATGCATGCAATGCAAAGCAAGACTTTTAAAGTGATGTATATATACAGTTGTGTGGGACATGGTGGCGCAGCGAGTTAATCCGCTGTTGCTGGGCTTTCCGACCGCAAGGTTGGGAGTTCGAGACTGCGCGATGGAGTGAGCTCCCGTTGCTTGTCCCAGCTCCTGCCAACCTAGCAGTTCGAAAGCACCTAAAACGCAAGTAGATAAATAGGGACCACTTCGGTGGGAAGGTAACGGCGTTCTGTGGAGTCATGCCGGCCACATGACCACGGAAGCATGTCCTCGGACAAAAATGCCGGCTCTACAGGCTTTGAAACGGAGATGAGCACCGCCCCCTATAGTCGGTCACGACTAGACCATTCGGTCGTGGGGAAACCTTTACCTTATATATACAGTTATTAATAGTAGCAGTACTAGTAGGCTGCCCCTCATTTTAGGGTGGAACGTCAGCAGAGAAATCTGTTTTCCCTTGCAAAGTTGTGGAAGGACACTGTACTCCCTCTTGCAGGCCTCTGACAGTGTTATCCTATGAACCACGCAGCGTTGATGCAACGGGGTTGTGCCGACGCTGCGCACTTAGTGCTGACGAGGGAGCACCAATCGGCACCCCCACGTCAGCGTGGGGACCGGCAATGGGCAATGGGACCGGCACTGCAGGCAGCGCTGCGCAACACCTCCCTAGCGTCGGCAAGGGAGGCACCATGACGGGGCAGCACAGGGATTGGGCAAGGGAAGGAGAATGTGGGCGGGGGGAAGGCGGGACATGGGCGGGCTTGGGAAGTGACCATACAGCTGCATTCTAAGCCCGTTTGGGCCCAATTTGGGCCATGCTGTCTCCTCAGATGCGAGGAGCGCATAGGGGAGTCTGGAGCCTCCCCACCCCCAGCGTTGGATATGGCGCTGGCTGGCCGGCCTTGCCAATCTGACGCTGGGTAGGATTGCACCCTGTAACTTTACCTGTTACAAAAGTAACTTCTTGTCACATGGGTATATGGAAACCATTCACCCATACGGGAGAAAACATTGGAAGCAACACTGGTGTTCCAGTTAAACTTATTTCCTTTTTCTGGTGACCATTAAGAACCAGGCTTGCTCCTGGCTGCCTCATATGGACGTATGGAACTTCCACATCCTGCATCACACCATTGCCCAATCTACCCATACTGGCATCTCTGACAACAACAACAACAACAACAACAACAACAACAACAACAACAACATTTATATACTGCCTTTCTTTTGTGATAGGATTTCTCCTTCAACTTTAATTCAAGGTGGTTTACACAGGCCAGCTTTTTCTAAACCCTGTAGGGCAGTCGTTCTCAAATGTTTTAGCACTGGGACCCACTTTTTAGAATGACAATCTGTCCAGGACTGACCGGATGTCAGGGCCCGAAGTGCTGACATGGTGCCTGCTGCTTTCCTCAGAAAGCAGCAATAAATTGGGCTACTTAGCCCCGGGACGAACGGAGCCCCGAGTGCGCCCATGGCAGGGTGATGGAACTGCGACCTCAGCACGTCGCCCTGCCCCCATGCATTGCTCAGCCATGCCTCCCTGTGCCCAGAATAGCTCCATTTTGGAGCAAAACGGACACCAGGGAGGGCGGGCAGTTGGACCAAACAACACGGGTTAGTCCGCGCAATGGCGCCCCACTGCTGCCAGCGCCCATGGCTCGTGCCACTCTCGGCTATACCCTCCCTTCGCCTCTGACTTAGCCATTTTCAATAGCAAAGTGAATCAGAGAAAAAAAAGCTTTCTACTTACAACCTTGACACAATCAAAACCACCACAGAGCCCTTGGAACAACAACTTGCCTTCAGGACTCCCTGCCCCCTTTCCCTATGCATGCTGCATTCTCACTTCATGACACTCAAGTACAGTAACATGATAGGAACTAGGTGCATTTGTATAGATTGCCATATATACCAAGAGTGAAGTCATGTAGTCAAGCATCTATCTGGAAGTGAAATGTTGTTGTTGTTGTTGTTCAGCCGCTAAGTCGTGTCTGACTCTTCGCAACCCCATGGACCACAGCACGCCAGGCAGCGGCGGCATTCAGCCGGTACGTTGGGCGGGAGGAACGGGTGAGCGGCAGCTCGCCCGTAGCTTACCGCTCCGTTTCACCGCGGGGGCGGGGAAGATGGCGAAACGGAGCTGAAAGCTATGGGCGAGCTGCCGCTCACCCGTTCCTCCCGCCCAGCGTACTGGCTGAATGCTGCCGCTGACGCCAGGCCTCCCTGTCCTCCACTAGCTTCCGGAGTTCGCCCAATTTCATGCTCATTGCTTCGGTGACACTCTCTAACCATCTCATCCTCTGCCACCCCCTTCTCCTTTTGCCTTCCATCTTTCCCAGCATGAGGGTCTTTTCTCAAGAGTCCTCTCTTCTCATGAGGTGGCCAAAGTATTGGAGCTTCAGCTTCAGGATTTGTCCTTCCAGGGAGCAATCAGGCTTGACTTCCTGGAGGATTGACTGATTGGACCTTCTTGCAGTCCAGGGGACTCTCAAGAGTCTTCTCCAACACCATAATTTGAAAGCATCTATTCTTCGGCACTCTGCCTTTCTTATGGTCCAGCTCTCGCAGCCATACATTGCTAAAGTGAAATATAGCCATACAAAATATCCCAAATAAATAAAAAGGACATTGAATGCCAGCCTAAACATGTTTTTCTCATTTGTTAATCTTACTATGTTCAATAGGACTTACTCCCAGGTAAATTTGCAGAGGATTGTAGCCTTAGCATAACACGCACAACATACTCAGTTTGTCTCCTGCTGAATCCATGAACAAAAAAAATGTTCAAACAGCTCCCGGGCACTCCTGCTGCGGATATTTCTGATCCTGCTGTGGGAGAAATCCTGGAGTTCTGCTCCCACTTGACGTTACCTGGGCTGCAGATTCCACTTGTTCTTAAAATTAATAGTGCTGGAAACTATTGAGTGGCGGTAAGGATTCCTGAGATAATGTATATGAAATTCTTGGAAAGTGCTACAGAAATATATAGTTGCTAAGCATTGTTATTCTTACCCTCTCCCGGAGCCTTTCTGTTTCTCAAAAATCAATGCTGTCAAGCAGTGGTATTGAAGCCAGTGGGACCATTTCCAGTGCAGATTTCTTTGGTGGCCTGAGATCTTTGTAAGTGCATACATTCATATACCATTTTCTCTGTCTGAAAGCAATAATATATAATCCTTGATTTAAAGCAGCAAGTCAAAGTTACTCAGGATAAAAGCTTTCTGCAATAATAACAAAAATTAGAGTGCAATCTTGTGCAAAAATGATTTTTTCATCTTGACTAGCATTACCTCAATATTTTTTTTTATTGCTCACAGTTGAGAGGAAATTCTCTTTTGTCCTCAGCATCCTATTTTACTGAGCATCTGGGGGACGGGGGACATTTGGTGCTAGATTTCTTTCCTCAGGCGTCATACCATCAATTGTCCTTCTGAACCTCAAAGCCTCTCAGAGGGACAGCCTTAAGATCATGTGACCAGTCCTCTAGTGTTGTATGTTGTTGAACTGAAACTTATTGCTGCTTCTGACCAGGAGGAAGGAAAGAGCCATATCTGGGGACAGGCCATAGCTTAGTGGCAGAGTATATAACCAGGATATTGATGTGGTTTGGGAGCTGGAAGACCTGGAAAATCCAGGGTTCAAGTCCCTGCTCAGCCATGAAGCTTCTTGTTGACATCAGGCCCACAAATCGTGGTTTGTTAAAATTGTGGTTTTTTAGGAACAATACTGTCATGTGCAGTTCAATGTGCAATTTCATGCAGAATGCAATGAAACAAATTAGAGTGTAGTATCTTAATTCTTTCAAAAGTTACGGCCAAAAAAAACAAGAAAATGAAAATACAACTGCGATGTCACTTCCTGTTGTGACATCACTTCTGGGGCATCATTTTGCCCTCTGCACCAGGCTACACTTTCATTAGCTATGCCAGTGATTGGGCCAGTCTCTTACTCCTTAGCTTAATCTACCTCATAGGGTTGTTATGAAGACAAAAAGAGAGAAGAAACTGTAATGCTGAGCTCCTTGTTGGAAGCGTTGCATAAACATACAAAATAATTCCTACACTTCCTGATAAAACAGATTTTAGGTAGCAGGGCTGCTGCATCCATAGGGCTCCTGTTCAAACGCGCCATTTTATTCTG
Organism: Lerista edwardsae; assembly: GCA_029204185.1. Lineage (NCBI taxonomy): Eukaryota > Metazoa > Chordata > Lepidosauria > Squamata > Scincidae > Lerista > Lerista edwardsae. Next base: position 824,292 of record JAJKFI010000123.1, read on the forward strand.
GATCTGAGCTCTTGTGTTTTTTTAAGCGGTGCTAAAAATGCATTAAGAAGGTGCATTAAGAAGAGGTCTTGACTGTGCCTTAGAGCAGCTAGTCATGGAGCCGACCAGAGGACAGGCGACTCTGGATTTAATATTGTGTGGTACTCGGGACCTAGTTAGGGATGTAAGTATTACTGAGCCATTGGGAAACAGTGACCATGCTGCGATTGGTTTTGCCATGCATGTCCAGGAAAGAGTGCAGAGCAAATCTGACACAAGAACCCTTGACTTTCGAAGGGCAGATTTCCCTCAGATGAGGAGACTAGTTAGACAGAAATTGAAAGGGAAGGTAAAAAGAGTCCAATCCCTCCAGGCTGCGTGGAGGCTGTTTAAAAAAATAGTAGTAGAGGCCCAGCGGAAGTGTATACCGCAAAGAAAGAAGGGTTCGACAAGGTCCAGGAGGGTGCCTGCATGGCTGACAAACAAAGTTAGAGAAGCTGTAAAGAGCAAAGAAGCTTCCTTCCGTAAATGGAAGTCTTGCCCCAGTGAGGAGAATAAAAAAGAACATAAACTCTGGCAAAAGACAAGTAAGAAGGTGATACGGGAGGCCAAGAAAGCGTTTGAGGAACGCATGGCTAGCAACATAAAAGGGAATAATAAAAGCTTCTTCAAATATGTTAGAAGCAGGAAACCTGCCAGAGAGGCGGTTGGCCCGCTGGATGGTGAGGGAGGGAAAGAGGAGATAAAAGGGGACTTGGAGATTGCAGAGAAATTATATGAATTCTTTGTGTCCGTCTTCACAGCAGAAGAACTTGGGCAGATACCACAGCCCGAACAGCCCTTCCTAACGAAGGAATTAAATCAGATACTGGTTAATAAAGAAGATGTTTTAGATCAAATTGATAAACTACATATAAATAAGTCACCAGGCCCAGATGGTATACACCCAAGAGTAATTAAGGAACTAAAGAACGAAGTTGCTGACCTCTTAACTAGAGTATGCAACTTGTCCCTTCAAACGGCCACGGTACCAGAGGATTGGAGGATAGCCAGTGTCACGCCAATCTTTAAAAAAGGGAGAAGGGGGGACCCTGGAAACTATAGGCCGGTCAGCCTAACGTCTGTTCCGGGTAAGATGGTGGAAAGCCTCATCAAGGATAAAATCCTAAAACACGTAGAGGAACAAGTACTGCTAAAGGAAAGTCAGCATGGCTTCTGTAAGGGTAGGTCTTGCCTCACAAACCTTTTGGAATTCTTTGAAAAGGTCAACAGGCACGTGGATGTGGGTGAACCTGTGGATATCATATACCTGGATTTTCAGAAGGCATTTGACACTGTCCCCCACCAAAGACTGCTGAAGAAACTTCACAGTCAGGGAATAAGAGGGCAGGTCCTCTTATGGATCCAGAATTGGTTGAGGGCCAGGAAACAGAGAGTGGGGGTCAATGGGCAATTTTCAGAATGGAGAGAGGTGAAAAGCGGAGTGCCCCAGGGATCTGTCTTGGGGCCCGTGCTTTTCAACTTATTCATAAATGACCTGGAGACAGGGATAAGCAGCGAGGTGGCCAAGTTTGCGGATGACACAAAACTTTTCCGGGTGGTAAAAACCAGAAAGGATTGTGAAGAGCTCCAGAAGGATCTCTCCAAGTTGCGGGAATGGGCAGCCAAATGGCAGATGCATTTCAACATAGACAAATGTAAAGTGATGCACGTTGGGGCCAAAAACCAAAACTTTACCTATAGGCTAATGGGTTCTGAGCTGTCTGTGACAGCTCAGGAGAGATCTCTCGGGGTGCTGGTGGACAATTCAATGAAGATACCAGTGTGCGTCAGCAATTAAGAAGGCCAATTCCATGCTTGGGGTCATTAAAAAAGGGGTTGAGAATAAAACAGCCAATATTATCATGCCATTGTACAAATCGATGGTAAGGCCACACCTGGAATATTGTGTCCAGTTCTGGTCGCCGAATCTCAAAAAGGACATAGTGGAGTTGGAAAAGGTGCAGAAGAGAGCGACGAAAATTATTATGGGGCTGGGGCACCTCCCTTATGAAGAAAGACTGCAGCGTTTGGGGCTCTTCAGTCTAGAAAAAAGGCGCCTGAGGGGGGACATGATTGAGACATACAAAATTATGCATGGAAGGGATAAAGTTGATAGAGGGATGTTCTTTTCCCTCTCTCAAAACACCAGAACCAGGGGGCATCCACTAAAGCTGAGGGTTGGGAGAGTTAAAACAGATAAAAGGAAGTACTTTTTTACCCAGCGGGTAGTTAATCTGTGGAACTCCTTGTCACAGGAGGTGGTGATGGCATCTGGTCTTGATGCCTTTAAGAGGGGATTGGACAGATTTCTGGAGGAAAGGTCCATCGTGGGCTATAGGCAATGATGGATTGTGCAACCTCCTTACAAAGGTGTGTTGCAGTTTCACACCACACACTCCAGAACTGGTTGAAACTGGCAATCCGTCTCTCCGTCTTCAGATCAGATAGAGCACCTGCGTGTCCTTGAGGTAGTCAGCTTCCCAGCTTGTTAGTGCAACCTGCTACACAGTAGCTGAACTCCCTTTAGATAGTGTAACAGAAGCAGGCAATGTTTCTCACGGGAAGCGCTGGCTAGCAAACATCCACTTTCTCATGAGATCATTGTTGTGTATTTGTGTAAATAGTAGCAGAGTTGGGGGCTTGGAGACCCATTCTAGCGCTTGCCTTAGCGCTCCGAAGCGAAGGATTGAAGCAATCGCCACATTTCCATAACAAAGTCTCTTTATTGTAGCGAAAGTAAGAAAGGTACAAAGGTTCAGTCTGCCGGCTAGAAGAGCCGGTGAAGTCTTTGCCGCTCGTAGGCGGCGTTTCAGTGCAGCTTTACATCTTAAGCACACACAGTGAAAAAACTCCTTCTAACACCAGAACAAAGGGATGCAGCCAGAGTATATCTGGTAGGTGGATACCTGAAGACCCCTTGTGCCCCATCTTACCCAATGGGGTGACCCCTAGAACACTATGATCTCATGGGAATGTGCAGTGTTTGCAGCCAGGGCTTCCCGTGTGAAACTGCCTGCTTATGCTACACTATCAGAAAGGGAGTACAACTACTATCCAAGCTAGTTGCCCTAACAAGCTGGGAAGCTGCCTGCTGAAGGACACACAGGTGCTCTATCTGATCTTGAGACGGAGAGACGGAATGCCAGTTTCAACCAGTTCTGGACTGTGAGATGTGAAACTGCAACAATCATGATGTTCAAAGGGCACCCCATTGGTTAACATGGGGCACAAGGGTCTTCAGGTATCCACCTACCAGATATACTCTAGCTGCACCCTTTGTTCTTCTGTCTGTACCATGTGTGCGCAAAGAGACTAAGACTGTAACTGAGAATGTAACAACATGCGTTGAAAAGCCGCTTGTACGCGGCAAGCCTTCGCCGGCTTTCGCTGACCGGCAAATAGAACTTCTTGCTTTCTAACTATCGCTACTGTAACCAATAAAAGACTTTGTTATTGAAATGTAGCGATCGCTTCGTTCCTCCGCTCCGATCGCGCTAGGCAAGCGCTGAATGGGTCCACAAGCCCCCAACTCTGCTATCAACACTCCAAACAAACAACAAGGTGGTGGGCTACTGGTACCGGGTGCAAGGGAGTGGCAACAGGATGCAAGCATCTGGTTGTTTCATGCCTCCCTGGGGCACCTGGTGGGCCGCTGTGAGATACAGGAAGCTGGACTAGATGGGCCTTTGGCCTGATCCAGCAGGGCTCTTCTTATGTTCTTATGTTAAGAGGTGTCAAGAATACACAGAGGAACTATATAAGGCTGATCTAAATGTTCCTGATTACCACAATGGTGCGGTCACTGACCTTGAACATGACATCCTGGAGTGTGAAGTCAAGTGGGCTTTAGAAAGCATCACTAACAACAATGCTAGTGGAGGTGACACATTCCAACTGAGTTACTCAAAATCTCAAATGATGATGCTGTCAAAGTGCTGCACTCCATATGCCAGCAAATTTAGAAAACCCAGCAGTGGCCGTAAGACTGGAAAAGATCAGTTTACATTCCAATCCCAAAGAAGGGCAATGCCAAAGATTGTTCAAACTACCACACCATTGCACTCATTTCACATGCTAGCAAAGTGATGCTCAAAATCCTACAAACTAGGCTTCAGCAGTATGTGAATCGAGAACTACCAGATGTACAAGCTGGTATCCGAAGAGGCAGAGGAACTAGAGATCAAATTGCCAACATTCGCTGGATCATGGGGAAAGCAAGAGAGTTCCAGAAAAACATCTACTTCTGCTTCATTGACTACGCTAAAGCCTTTGATTGTGTGGATCACAACAAATTGTGGCAAGTTCTTGTAGTACCAAACCACCTTATCTGTCTTCTGAGAAACCTGTATGCAGGTCAGGAAGCAATAGTTAGAACCAGACATGGAACAACCGATTGGTTTCAAATTGGGAAAGGAGTACAAAAAGGCTGTATCCTGTCATCCTGCTTATTTAACTTATATGCAAAGTACATCATGAGAAAGACTGGGCTGGATGATTCACAAGCTGGAAAGATTGCTGGGAGAAATAACCTCAGGTATGCAGACGATACCACTCTAATGGCAGAAAGTGAGGAAGACCTAAACCCTTCTAATGAGGGTGAAAGAGGAAAGTGCAAAAATTGGCTTGAAGCTGAACATTAAAAAAACTAAGATCATGACAACCACTCCCATCACTTCCTGGCAAATAGAAGGGGAAGAAATGGAAGCAGTGACAGACTTTATTTTCCTGGGCTCCCAGATCACCACAGATGGTGATTGCAGCCATGAAATTAAAAGATGTTAACTTATTGGGAGGCAAGCTATGGCAAACCTAGGCAACTGAATAAAAAGCCAAGACATCACCCTGCCAACAAAGGTTGGCATAGTCAAAGCTATGGTTTTCCCAGTAATCATGTACGGCTGTGAGAGCTGGACCATAATGAAGGCAGAGTGCCGAAGAATAGATGCTTTTGAATTATGATGTTGGAGAAGACTCTCGAGAGTACCCTCAGAGATCCAATCAGTCAAGGGGATCCAGTCAGTCAATCCTACAAGAAGTCAAGCCTGATTGCTCCCTGGAAGGACAAATTCTGAAGCTGAAGCTCAAGTACTTTGGCCACTTCATGAGAAGAGAGGACTCTAGAAAAGACCCTCATGCTTGGAAAGATCAAAGGCAAAAGGAGAAGGGGGCGGCAGAGGATGAGATGGTGAGATATTGTCACCAAAGCAACAAACATGAAATTGGGCAAACTACGGAAGCTAGTGGAGGACAGGGAGGCCTGGTGTGCTGTGGTCCATGGGGTCGCAAAGAGTCGGACACGACTTAGCAACTGAACAACAACAAAAATGGAGGCAGAGAGGTCATGTGACACCCACTATCACTGCAGGACCCTGAATCCATTTAGTGAGTACAATTTTTGCCAGGGTTACAGATGTGCATTTCCTTCTGTGACTAGTCCATCAGGCTGGAATCCTGTGCCCACTTACAGAGGAGTAAGCCCCATTAACCCACAGTGGGACTTACCTTTGCATTAGCATGCTTCAAAATGTGCAGCACATTTTCTCAAAATTCCTCAGATTTTTGTAAAGCAGGATCCTCCACATTTGTTTCAAATTTGCATTTGAATGTTTAGCTTTAGCTAAAACTCAGTGGCATCTTAAGAAAATGCAAAAATCTCCTCTGAAGAATTTCACTAATCTTATCAAAATTCTTGTTGCTTCCCTCAAAAATTCTTTGTGTGGGAATCTAGGCCAGAATGGGTGTTATTTGTTGGAAACTCTACACATGATTTTCTACAGTATGGGTCATTTTAGCATCATTACGTGATTTGGCTCATCGCCTACTACATTTAAACATTATGCCAATTAAAATTTGGCATTTCCAACCTCATGGATTATGCTGCTTGTTGTTTTCATATATAAATATAGCAAGGTACATTATATAATGTTCAGCGATGTGGGCTTCTAGAGTGACCCTTGCAACAATTATTTCTATAATGTTGCCCAGAGTACAATATATTTTTTATTTGATTTTATATCTATAATCCATCATTTGGTAGTTTTATCCATCAGTTACTATAGGAAACAGGAAATTCACTAATTGCTAGTGAATTAGCCTATACTGAAAGGAAAGTTGTCTCTATGGGTTTATCACCAGACATATTAGGGTCACTCCCCCAGGCAGAGGTCTATCGTAGGATAAAACACAGGCTATTAGACATTGAAGGCAGAGTGCCGAAGAATAGATGCTTTTGAATTATGGTGTTGGAGAAGACTCTTGAGAGTCCCCTGGACTGCAAGGAGATCCAATCGATCAATCCTCCAGGAAGTCAAGCCTGATTGCTCCCTGGAAGGACAAATCCTGAAGCTGAGGCTCAAGTACTCTGGCCATCTCATGAGGAGAGAGGACTCTTTAGAAAAGACCCTTATGCTGGGCAAGATTGAAGGCCAAAGGAGAAGGGGGCGGCAGAGGATGAGATGGTTAGATAGTGTCACCGAAGCAATGAACATGAAATTGGGCGAACTTCGGAAGCTAGTGGAGGACAGGGAGGCCTGGCGTGCTGTGGTCCATGGTGTCGCAAAGAGTCAGATATGACTTAGCGACTGAACAACAACAAATTAGACATTGAACTGCAAGATCTACAGAGCGCAGCAGATGGTGTCTGTTCCCCCTTGTGTCTTGGGATCTCTATTAATTTTGGTCATCTGGCCTTTTATTTGTATCACCTACAAGATCCGAAAAAGCGTAGAGTTTATTCCTTGGCCAGATTTAACGTCATCCCGTCAGCGGTCTTATATGGCAGATTCAGACGGATACCATATGAGGAGAGGTGCTGTATTTTGCTGTGGGAGGCATTGAGACAATCTCACGTATGTTTTTATATTGTCCACTCTATAATGATCTTCGTGAAAAGTATCTGGGATCAATTCTGCCAAATCTGGGAGGCCATCTTGATGAGGAAAAAATCTACTTCATTCTGAGTGATGCAGTGGAGGACAAGATAGAGAAAGTGGCCAATTTTGTAGACTGCATAATTAAATGTCAGAGTAAACGATTCAATCATGCCTATATTTCAAAATAATTCTCAATCATTGTCGAAACACCTACTGTTGTCTTTCAAATGTAATATTTCTGTTTTGTTTTTTATGCCAATAAAGGCTTCTGTTTCTTTCCTTATTACTGTTTAAGAGCACAATCCATCATTACATAAGAACATAAGAAGAGACCTGCTGGATCAGACCGAAGCCCATCTACTGCAGCATCCTATTTCCCACCAAGTGCTGCTGGGAAACCTATAGGCAGGAGGTACAGGCATGCCCCTTGGATTGGGCCTAAGAAGATGGACAGCCCAATCCTAAGTAAGGCTTACATAATAAGGCCGACATAACAGGGCTATATCCCGTGATGCCCATTAGGAGGCAGCAGCAGCAGTGCAGGCCAAGGGGAGGTTTTCCCCTTACACCCACGTAAGTCCCAGTCATCCCAATGGGGCTGCTCGGATCTGCACCTGCTGTTTTGCAGGTGCAGGTGCACATGTGCAGGAGTGGCCCGAATTGGGGCCGCCGAGACTGGGGACGGGGATTAGGATTTGGCACTATGGCCATCCTACATCACAACCCCAGTCTCCGCCCACTGTGCTGCCCAGTTACGCCCCCGGCATGCCTCTGGTACACCCTCGGCAAGGCCCAGCACCGACCACGTGCCGCTGATGCTCGACTGGCACAAGGCTGGCGCTGCTGGCGGTTGCAGCAGCACCCAAGCATTGGCGCTGCTGTTTGCACCGCTCCAGCACCATACCGCTGACACTGATGTGCTTGACGGCATGTTTGCAACAGTGTTTGGCCGGCACCAGTGCAACGGGGGTATAGGATTGCGCTCTTATTGACCACTCATTTAGAACAGCAACCAGGATTGATTCTCTTTCCAAAAGATTTTTCTGATGTATTTATTTTGAACATTAAAACCTGCTGTGCAAGTCACACGAGGGGCAGCCCAATCCTGACCTACCCTGGAACAGGCAGACTAGGACTGGATCCAGTGCACATTAGGCAGCAGCTGGAAGCTGCCTCGGGGTAAGCCCCAGCAGCTCTAATAGGGCTACTCAGGTCTACACCACCGAAATCACTGGCACAAATCTGAGCAGCCCATGCAAGGTCTACTGGACTGGGGAGGGGGTGAGGATCTAACATAAGTGCTGGATCCTGTCCCCACCACCTCCCGCTGGCCTGCCATGGGTCTACCCTCTCTCTGACCTGCCATGATCTGCCTCCTTTCCTCCCTCCCTCCCTCCCTCCCTCTGTCCTCCCCAACCGCCTGCACCAGCCAAACTCAGCTGGCCTTATCTGGGGCAGTCGCCTGGTGCAGATAGGCCAGCTCACATCCTTAGGCCAGCCTAACCTGCTCTGAAGTAGCCCAGACATGCCTTACAGCACTTGTGACACTCCCAAGCTGGCGCAAATGACATGCGCCAGCCTAACTGCTCAGTAGGATTGTGTCCTTATTCTCTTATACACTGTACTACAATTAGGTATAATATAACTTATTTGAGATGAATGTGCTTGGGTTTTCAGCCCTATCTTCAAAATTTATGAAGCAGGTTTGAAATAACCTGCTCAAGGCAATCCAGGAAGCTTCATCAGGAATCTGAGCTTGAGTGTTTCACGTTCAAACTGTGCAATGGGCAACACCAGCTCTTTTTTGCATGCAGTCACAAAACTTGGCTTTTGAATCCCAGACTTCACCTCCTTTTTCTGATGAGCCTGGGGGCAGTGGTGGACCTAGATGGGGCAAGGGAGACAAATGCCCCAAGCTCAGTGGTGTTATCCTACCAGTACACTGGGCGGGACGTCCGGGTGATCGGCAGCCCGCCTGTTGCGTACCGCAGCGTTACGCCGTTTGCGTAACATACGCAAGCGGCGTAACTGGTTACTCAAATGGCGTAACGCTGTGGTACGCAACGGGCGGGCTGCCAATCACCCAGACGTCCCGCCCAGTGTATCGGTAGGATAACACCACTGCCCAGGCTCCATGCCAGGGAGGGCAACAGCATGCCACCATCCCCTCCCCTTGCAGCACTACCCCCCCCAGCTGGCTCTGTTCGGCTTTAAAACAGTAGTTTGGAATTCTACTACTTGCTAAACATATGGAGGGGAGGTGGGCAGGTTGCTGAACTCTGCTACCCGCCTGCCCACCTACCCACTCTAAAGCTGGGAGCAGGCTCCATTCAGCTTTTAAAAAGTGGGGTGGGCAGAAATAATTGCTGTGAAGTGCTGACTGGCGGCACTGGCAGGCCTGGCCCCAAACGCAGAGAGAACCAGAACTGCTACTGTCTGGGTCACTCTGCAACCCTCATTCTTGGGCTGTTGGGCTGCCAAAGCTAACACAGGGGCAGGAGCATTTGTGCAACACTGTGCTCTTGACCTGCAGCTGCTATGTTTTCTTCTGCTGCAAGAAAGCATCTTGCAAACGCACTGAAGAATTCTAGCACAAAAAGCAAATCTATACATTTTTTTCCCCAGCAGTAAAAGAGACAAAGGTAGATTTATTTGCCACCAATTAGAAGAGCAACCAGTATTGATTCATTCGTCAATATCAATTTTTTGCTGATGCATCAGTTTCAAACGTAACATGCTGTGGTAATCACAAGCGTTATTCTCATGGTTATTTAGTGAGAAAGGACCAAATGAAGGGAGCCATTAAAATAAGTCATATACCAAGTTTGATTGGTTAATTCTGTCATATGAGTGAGGGTGCAATCCTAGCCCTGGCGTAGCGCCGATGCAACGTTGTTGAGTCGGCACTACATCACTAGTGCCGATGCGGGAGCACTGACTAGCGCCCCCATGTTGGTGCCAGAGTTTCCAGGCCAACACTAGCGGTAGTGTTGCCCTGGGAGCATGGGCACCGAGCATGGCGGTTCAGGGTGGGCAGGAGGGCAATTCTGGGCAGGGGGTGGGTGGAACTGGGCAGGGGTGGGCGGGCCGGCCCAGGGAGGGTGGTGGGTTTTGGATAGGCCATATCCAAGGCCTTATCCCCAGGCTAAAGGTAAAGGTTTCCCCACGACCAAATGGTCCAGTCGTGACCGACTGTAGGGGGCGGTGCTCATCTCCGTTTCAAAGCCTGTAGAGCCGGCATTTTGTCCGAGGACAAGCTTCCGTGGTCATATGACCGGCATGACTCTACGCTGCAGCACACGGAACACTGTTACCTTCCCACCGAAGTGGTCCCTATTTCTCTACTTGCATTTTTCAGGTGCTTTCAAACTGCTAGGTTGGCAGGAGCTGGGACAAGCAACGGGAGCTCACTCCGTCATGCAGTCTTGAACTCCCAACCTTCCGGTCGAAAGCCCAGCAACAGCGGATTAACTTGCTGCACCACCACGTCCCACATCCTCAGGCTGCACAGCCCCAATTTGGGCCACGCAGCTGCCTCGGACCCACACCCACAATTTTGCAGACTCAGATCTGAGGAACTCATAGGGGAGGCTGGAGCATCCCCTGGTGCAAGGGCACAAACTTGCCCTTGTGCCGGGGAGGCTCCAGTGTCCTCCCAAGCTGCGCTGGCCACCGACCTGCCTGCTCCAGTGCAGCATAGGATTGGGCTGTCAGTCACATTATTTCATGCTCTGGTTTGCCAGGAAACACTAGACAAAGTCCAAACTTGGGCAAGGAAAATGAACAAGGAGCGATTACAATTCAACCCAATGCACCCTTAAAAGTAACCCTTGCTGAAATCAATGGAGTCAATGGAACTAAAGTTCCAGGTAAAGATTCCACAAGTCTTCAATGGTTTTTAATTATTTTTATTTATTTAAACATTGGTGCCCTCCTTTACCATTTACAAAACCTGCAAGCTGCCTAACGACCATTAATTATATTATTATTATTATTATTATTATTATTATTATTATTATTATTATTATTATTA
>JAJKFI010000123.1:835227-858762 GCA_029204185.1 Lerista edwardsae
TATTATTATTATTATTATTATTATTATTATTATTATTATTATTATTAAATTTATACCCCCCTTTCTGCCCAAAGGCACCCTAGGCAGCTTACAACATTTAAAATACAATAAAAACACAATATTTAACAGTTAATAACAATAGTTGAAAACAGTAATTGAGATAATTAAAATTTAAAATTTAAACAACCAGCCCCGTGGATCCTAAAAAAGAATATAAAAACCAGCCAGCCTGTCAACAATTAAAAGCTTGTAGGAATATAAAGGTCTTCAGCCCCCGCCAGAATATTGCCAAAGAGGGAGCAGTTCCAAAGTCGGGGGGGCCACCACTGAGCAGGCCCTATTCGTGGCCACCATCCCTCTCACCTCTCCTGGTGGCGGCACAGTTAAAAGGGCCCCCCCAGATGACCTCAGAGCACGGGTAGGATTGTATGGAAGGAGGCGGTCCCTCAAATACCCCAGGCCCAAGCTGTAAAGGGCTTTAAAGGTCAAAACTAGCACTTTGAATCAGGCCCGGAAAGGAACTGGCAGCCAGTGTAGTCGCTGAAGCAATGGCTTGACAGAGTCAAACCCAGCAAAATGTGCCCCAGCAACCACCTGAGCAGCCGCGTTCTGTAATAGTTGTAATTTCCGGACCGTCTTCAGAGGCAGCCCCATGTGGAGTGCATTGCAATAATCTAATCTAGATGTCACTAGGGCATGGGTCACTGTGGCCAGGTCCGCGCATCTCAGGTATGGTCACAGTTGGCGAATCAGCCGAAGCTGAGCAAAGGCTCCCCTGGCCACTGCCGCCACCTGGGAATCCAGGTGCAGCTGTGGATCCAAGAGAACCCCCAAACTGCAGACCTGCTCCTTCAGAGGGAGTGCAACCCCATTCAGAGCAGGGTGATAGTCCAATACCCGAGCTGTAGATTTCCGAACCAAGAGCACCTCTGTCTTATCTGGATTTAATTTCAGCTTGTTCGCCCACATCCAGCCCCCAACTGCCTCCAGACAACAATCCAGGACCTCAACTGCCTCCTCAGAATCAGGGGAAAGAAGAGATAGAGTTGGGTGTCATCAGCGTATTGATGGCACCCCTCTCCAAACCCCCAGATGACCTCTCCCAGCGGTTTCATGTAGATGTTAAATAGCATGAGGGATAAGATGGAACCTTGCGGCACCCCAAACCTAAGAGGTCGGGGTGCCGAACAAGCATCCCCCAGCACCACCTTCTGGGATCTGTCAGCCAGGAAGGAGCGGAACCACTTCAAAACAGTGCCTCCAAGCCCCAACCCGGCCAGCTGATCCAGAAGGACACCATGGTCGATGGTGTCGAAAGCCGCCAAGAGGTCCAGCAGGACCAACAGGGATGCACTCCCCCTGTCCATTCCCCGGCGAAGATCATCCACTAAGGCGACCAAGGCAGTCTCCATCCCGAACCCCGGCCTGAAGCCAGATTGGAATGGGTCCAAATAATCTGATAATTAAAAGCCAATTCAGAATGTAAAAGCCAACCATCAAAGGTAAAGTAAAAATCAACAGCAATGAATCAAAACAACAAACCATTAATAACAGCAAATAACGGGACTGCTTACCAGAGAGCCAGAGAAGTCCAAAAGCAGCCAGACGATATAACTGTGATTGAAAACCAGAAGCGGCTTTTGAGCCACGCTGTGAGGCTTGGGGAACCCTGCGAGGATATCCACAAGCTCCCCTGATACCCCAGGAGGTTGGCGCTGCCATGGGTGAATATGAAAAATCACTTGGGTCCTTTGGGCCTCCCGGAATTTCCAGCACCACATCAAGAGGAATTTCAAAATCTGAGATGAGTTTCAAAAGCAGTTTTACATCTTCTGTTTGGGGGGAATGTCCAAAGTCTTGTTGGGTTTTGTACAATGGTGTTAGTGTCCATAACTCTCTATATAAATAACTATGTAAATAACTATATAAAACAACACCTGATACCAATTTACCTATTGCTTTTGTAGTACTTTCTGCAACAAGCATTCAAACAATATCCAAATGTATCTTGAGTTTGCGTTTTAAATTTTAAGTGTGAGCTATATTTATATGACGTGGTGACACTGCATATATTTATATGATGTATATTTAGGGATGTGGTGGCACTGCGGGTTAAACCGCTATTGCTGAACTTGTGGACTGGAAGGTTGGCAGTTCGAAACCACGCAACAGAGTGAGCTCCCGTTTCTTGTCCCAGCTCCTGCCAACCTAGCAGTTCGAAAGCACCTAAAAATGCAAGTAGATAAATAGGGACCACTTTGATCATGCCAGCCACATGACCACGGAAGCTTATCCTCGGACAAACGCCGGCTCTTCGGCTTTGAAACAGAGATAAGCACCGCCCCCTATAGTCGGTCACAACTAGACCATCCGGTCGTGGGGAAACCTTTATGGTTCTTTTTATATTTATATGAATATCAACTAACTTTTGCTATTCAAAAGCAGCTTTGGTTAGAAAGCTATAAAGATACTAAGAGCGATGGTGGCCCCTCCACTCTGTACAACAGGACAGCTTGGCGTAACCCTACGGTCTCAGGACAAAATCATCCCTGGTGCAAATGGCACTTTGTGTTCCACCGGGGACGCTGCCAATGACCCCAACTACAGCTCCCAGAAGTCATCGTGGCCAGCTGCCCATGTGCAGATCACCAGGCGCACAGCTTGCTGGGGCGGTAGACCCTGGGAGCAGCTGGCCGCGAAGACACCTGGGCAGTGGCATCTCTATAGGGAGGGCAGAGCTCTAAGTTTTGCAAGAAGCCTTACCTTGCAGTAGAAATCACTCCTTTCCTGCACCGTTTTCGCCAATCCTCACAGGGAAAAGCAACATCTTGGCGTTGCTTACTGGCTACAGCAGCAAGAGAGAGGAGGGAGTTACATGACAGGGTAAGGCTCCTTGCAAAACTTAGAGCTCTGCCCTCCCTGTAGAGACGCCACTGCACCTGGGGGCTGTATTTGGGATTGTGTGGACATCCCCGGTGGAACGCTAAGTACTGCTCATGCCGGAGATGGTTCAGGGAGGGATTGGATCTGGCCCACAGGGTGGAGTCTGGAACCCTCTGGCTTAATCAATACAAATTACTTTTGTAACACCAATACGTTTTGGCATAAGAGAAAGGTGATGTACTCCACTGCTCATCCCAGAAGAAGAATCTTTGAAAACCTGATAAGGGCTGGCTCTGGGTTCCAGAAGGCCCTTGGTAACCTGCCCTCCAAGGACCCTCTCTTATGGAAGTGGGTCCACGGTAGTCAAAGGCAATGGGAACACAGGTGGTCTCGGGGATTAGCAGTGGGCCCTTCTAAGGGTCCTGGACCCTCTACAACAGGGGTGTCAAACTCATTTCATACAGCAGGCCAAACAGCATTTGTGGTGCCTGCTGGGGGCTGGAAGTGATGTCAGTAAGCAGGAAGTGACAGCATTAAGGAGATGATGACCTGAAATAAGCCCTTGGTTCTCAATTATGAGCTCATTAGTTGCAAATCAGAATATATGCAAACATTGATCATATTGTCAAGATATGGGAGTGCCCAATTATCCTCCCTTTCAGGAGTGACACTTCTGCTGTGGTGTCACTCCACAGCTCAGAGAGGCTGGTGCTAGGAGAGCCCAATTATCACAAGGGCCAGATAAAAAAGCTTCTGGCTTTTTCCGTATCCAGCCCATGAGCCCTATGTTAGACATTCTTTCCTGCAACTACCCAATGATGCCAACTCCTAAAATGGAGCATGTTCTCTCTCTCTCTCTCTCTCTCTCTCTCTCTCTCTCTCTCTCTCTCTCATATATGTATTGGCAGCCTGCCTGGATAAAGTCTGGTAGACAAATGTCGTCTGCTTCATTGTAAAAAGCTTTGAGATGTAAGGATTAAAAATGAGCTATATAAGTGCTACGTTATTGCCGCTGCTACAGTGCACTTTTAGTGCTCCCAGACATTTCACCAATCATTTTGGAATAATTCCAGGCTCGCATTCCTTTTTTCCAATTAAGGTTGAAGAACTTTTAACCCCTTGCATCGAAATTACTGCCCAAGTGACCTGATAACAATCACCAGCACTTTCCACTTGACCTTTCTTTTCTTTTCACTTTGTATCTTTTGTCCTGCAGCACTGAGACCCTGATCACTGAAATGATTCTTACTCAGTTGAGAATCGGACCATTGACAACATAAATCACCCCTTTTGCTTTTCCGTAGCGCTGAATGGAAACGTAGTTGTCCAACCAGATTGTGTCTCTTCCCCCTTCCCTGTTGGATCGTATTGTCACTCAAGGAAGTTAATCAGATTTCTCCAAGAAAGACGATGATGTGCAATTGTGTGTCATGGCCGTTGCCCCGCCCCTTCGCAGTGCACTGGGGTGAGGCACTCCTGGGCTAGGTAGATTGCTGGCCGGGAGGCAGGGTGCACAGCGCAATGCACATGCGCGTCCTGCCTTGCCCTCATTCGGGCTTTGACCGGCGATCTCCTGCCCTCCCACCCATCGTGCAGACCAAGAGTAGCTGGTCACATTAGGGTTTGTCCACATACTCTGGGCTGTTGTTGTTGAGAATGGTTGGAAGCGCTTGCTACGCACAAAACACAATGCACAGCGTAGCTGCAGCCCGACAACTCCTCCTGGTACAGGAACAAAGCTGACTCCCACCTCAGGAATGTGGAGGAGGGTAGGAAGAAACTTCAAGGACGCAAAAGCAGTTTCGCACACCAAAGTGTATTGAGAGCAAATGGCTCAAAGTATTTACAGAAAGAAAAATGTCCAGCAAACATAAGGTTTGTTGCTTAAACTTGTTTAAGCAAAATACATGATAGCACAAATCACATAGCCATAGTACATATCAAAACGGACATAGTGCTTCGCTGCACTTGGTCCTTAGCAGAACACAAACAGTATGGTTTGAGGCTAGATTTATACAAATTCTCAAACAGTCCCTGGACTGTTGCTGAGGGGTGTGGTGGCAGGTGTAGGCAATTTGCAGTCATGAGGGAATGACTCGGCTCTTTTACTTAGCCGGAAGGCCTGTTTGCCATGCTGGGCAAACTTTGGTTCAGGCCTGTCTCTGTTTAAGACCTGCCTTTGGCATGACCAGAAGCTCTCCTTTGCTTCAATACGTGACAGTTGTGATAGTAGAGGGATTTTCCGGTTAGGTTGTTGAAGGTTTGGTCACTTTATAGGCAGGTAATGTGTCGGATAGGCCTGTTGATTGGTGCGCTTCCTGAGGCAGCACAGGCAGGGAAAGCCAGTTCCACGCACATGTTACTTACCCGGCTCAGTGTGTAGGTCGACTACCCCTGTCCGGATTGGCTGAGGATGCCCTTTGGCTTGGCCAGGGTGAGCTGGGGCAGCCGGGCTGTCTCAGCTCTTCAGGGTTGGCAAGGATGGATTCTGCTGGTCACAACCAGCTTGATCCCGGAGTCAGGAAGCATGCCCATGGTCATCCAGACCTAAGGGGGAGGTAGGCGGATAGTGCCCCTTCCCCCAAATTAGATCCTGCCATTTGGGATGGGGACTCATCCCCTGTTAGATCCCTGCTGTGAATCATTGTATTGTTTTAAATAAAGTGGCCCAGTTAACTCCAGATGCCTTGTCTCAGCATGCTTATTTTGCAGAGTGCAGGGGGTAAGACCTCATTTTCATACATTCATTGCATGACTGAAGGTGCAATCCCAATCTGGAGTTAGGCTGGCATAATTAGGCTGGCAAAGTTTGGCTGGCACAAGGGTCACTGTAAAGCGTGTTTGGACCACTCTGAGTCAGGGAGGCCGGCACACAGACATGCGCCATCCTTTACCTTTGTAGGTACCTGACTCCAACAGTGGTCCAAACATGTTTTATGGTGGCCCTTGTGCTGGCCGAACTTTGCTGGCCTAACTGTGCTGGCCTAACTCCAGGTTGGGATTGCACTCTGAGAATTCTCAGCCTTTCTCTTGATATTAAAAGGACCCTAGAAAAGAGTGAGAAAATAGCTATAGAGAAGGCCAATCACTAAGAATCAGGGCAAACATTCAAGAGAATGTCTTCCTTGTATTTCTACCACCTTAGGTAGGCACAAAGGGGGGTCTCTTGTTGGACAGGAGGAAGAAAGACTCACCACATACCCGGGAAATTGGAGCTCAATGATGTCAGCTCAGCACTCTTGGTATATTTGTGGGTTTCAACCTTAGGACCTTCTGCCCATTTCAATTCCTTTCAGGCCACAACAGGGGAGGACTGAGTGGCCAAGGAGTAGTTGGCTGTCAGGGATGGGCTGCTGGTCAGACCCCAGACATGGTTGCATGCCTACATGCTGCAAGAAGATGCTGAGACAGGTTGGCTTCTAGCGTGGGTAGCCAACCTTTCCAGGGTCCTGGACCTTTAACAATTGTATAGAAGAGGGAATTCATCAGGTGTAACTTGTCATCTGCAGCTACTGAAATACCCTTTTCTACACAATTGTTAAAGGTCCAGAAGCGCTAAAGTTGAACTGTTGGTCACCCCTGGTTTAGAGGCAGGGTTGTTTTTTTCCATCTTCATTGAATTAGGATGTCTCAGGACCAGCCCGAGATCTCCTGAGGCATCATGACAAATGCTGCCTCCCCATAACCTTACCCTCCCTTACACCTTACTCTTCCCACTCTCCAATGTCTTAGCTCAGCACTTTCCTCCCCTCCATGTTTCCTCCTCTGTTTCCCTCTTCCAATCCAGGGAATGGAAGAAGGAGAAGCAAAAAATGGGTGTTCCCCGCCAATCTGCTGCCTGAGGTCACTGCTTCAGTTGGCCTCATAGAGGGGCCAGTCCTGTCCAGGCTAGTGGTCAGCTGGCAATACACAGCTCAGTACTGCATCCCAAAAAGTGCCCTTTTACCAGATCTACCTGCCTTGCTGAAGGGCTGGGATGCAAGTCAACAATACCCTCCTGGAGGTTATGTTTTGGAGGTTACCCTTTACACTCAGCTGAAACCCAAACACAAATAACTCCAGAACCAGCTGTATCTATCACCCTGTACTATGTAGCACTTAGTAGAAGAAACTTAGTAGTAGAAACCTCGTAGAGTGATGTGCAGTGGCATAGCTAAGGGGGGTGCAGAGGGTAGCACTTGCACTGGGTAACAAGCTTTAGGGGGGCAACAAGCTGAGCTTGACACTTGTGGCCAAAATTGTGAAAACCTTGGTAAGTGCGCATAATACTATCATGTTATATATCATTGGAAAAGTAATTTAATTCTAAATTGCAATGAAGCAAACTGCGCTGGAACATCTGTAGGCTATCAAACGTTATGACTAATTAACCAGAAAACTTTTTTTTCAATTTACTTAATAAATTCACAACCCAATTCAGAACTGCCCAACCACCCAGGAACGCAGTGGTAGCCAGGCAGCTAGTGCTGCATTCCGTGGCAGCCAGGCAGTCCCAGGATGTTCCATGGGGAAAGGGCGCAGAGTGGGCGATGGGTCTACTCACCCCAGCACTGGTGGTATCAGCTTACTGCAAGCATTGGAGGCACTTTATGGCACCTCGTGCGACCTTTGCCTGGGCGGTATGCCTATAATAAGGCCCATTGGATTGGGCCCTAAATTTGATTGTGTTGAGGGATGGGCTATAACATCTTCTTTGCCCCAGGTAGCAGATGCCTTAGTTATGCCACTGGTGATGTGATCTTCTTGTGTTCCCCTGCTCACAAAACTGAGGACAGACTTTTCTTACTCCTATTGATTTTCTGTTTTAATGCCACTGCCAACAGTAGCATGAAACCATTTTTCAGCAATTCCTCAAGAAATGAGTCACAACATTAAATATTTCTCATGCTCGCAGAAATATTTTCCCCATCCTTAATGCTCCCAATCAAAACCTTTTTATGCCAAAGCATTTCAAGAAGCCAGTGCTGTCTGTCTGCACATATGTTGCAAACCAACTTGGCAGTAGGTTGTCCAATTTCTGTTCTCTGAACCATTTGTTCAGTTCCATATGCAAATCATAGGCGCTTTGCTAAGGAGGGCTTGAGCGGCGCACGCTATAATTGCAAGCATTCCAAAAATTGGTTTTAATTGTAACGCCATGCATAAAATGTGCAATCATGAAAGCTGCAACCCATGCTGTGCTTGGATTACTTGGGGGGCCTTAATGGAATGTTTCAACTAATGGAATTTCACAACATTTCTGGAAAGAAACCGCAAAGTTAAGAACGTAAGAAGAACCCAGTTACATCAGGTAAAAAGGCCTTTGGGTACCACATTCTGTTTCCAATATCACCAGCCAGAGTAGTCCATACACATGTCATGAAGACTTCTCTACTCCTCTTTCTCTGAAGTATTTGGTATTCACAGACGTATTACTTCTAAACATGAAGATTTGATTAAGCCATCCCATAGACTAACACCAAACTCTAGCAGGGTAGTCAGTTACTGGAGAAGTGTGTGGTACCTTGCCAGTTTATTGTGGCAGAACCTTCAACAGACCAAGGCCTACTTCATCAGATACATGATTTTTTATTGCTTTTAGGAGCCAATCGTATCCCCTGCCATCCCATAGCTAGAGGTGCTTTTCTGTTGTTGTTGAAAACCATCTTTTGGGGCATTAACAACTGCCTTTTGGTGGTTAACACACCAGCACACCCTCTTCACCCCAGCACAGTGTCTTTCTCGTGGCTGTTGCTGGTGGTGTTCTCCATTCTTCTAGATTGTGAGCCCTTTTGGGACAGGGAACCATTTAACTTTAATGTTATTATTTGCCTGTAAACCGCTTTGTGAACATTGTGTTGAAAAGCGGTATATAAATACTAGTGATTGATTGATTGATTGATTAATAAAAACACAAAACACTGCATTTTGGTGTTTAAGATATTTCCCAGAAATTAAAATAGGCTACTTTTCTAATTACTTTTCCAATTTAGACCACCTTATCTGCCTTCTGAGAAACCTGTATGCGGTTCAGGAAGCAACAGTTAGAACTGGACATGGAACAACCGACTGGTTTCAAATTGGGAAAGGAGTACGACAAGGTTGTATTCTGTCACCCTGCTTATTTAACTTATATGCAGAGTACATCATGAGAAAGGCTGGGCTGGATGATTCACAAGCTGGAATCAAGATTGCTGGGAGGAATATCAACAACCTCAGACATGCAGACGATACCACTCTAATGGCAGAAAGTGAGGAAGGCTTAAAGAACTTTCTGATGCGGGTGAAAGAGGAAAGTGCCAAAATTGGCTTGAAGCTCAACATTAAAAAAACTAAGATCATGGCAACCACTCCCATCACTTCCTGGCAAATAGAATTGTTTATATTTCGGCGGGGGCTGAAGACCTTTTTATTCCAAAAAGCTTTTAACTGTTGACAGGCTGGCTGGTTATTATAATCCACGGGGCTTGTTGTTTTTATATTGTTTTTAAATTTGTTTTTAATTGTGTTCTTAATTTTTGATTGTATTGTTTAATTCTGTTTTAATTGTTTTTAATTGTGAATTGTTATATTGTTTATATATATATATTGTAATGCCGCCTTGGGTGCCTTCGGGCACAATAAGGCGGGGTAAAAATCTAATAATAAATAAAATAAATCTAATAATAAGGGGAAGAAATGGAAGCAGTGACAGACTTTATCTTCCTGGGCTCCAAGATCACCGCAGATGGTGACTGCAGCCATGAAATTAAAAGACGTTTACTTCTTGGGAGGAAAGCTATGGCGAACCTAGACAACTTAATCAAAAGCCGAGACATCACCCTGCCAACAAAGGTTCGCATAGTCAAAGCTATGGTTTTCCCAGTAGCAATGTATGGCTGTGAGAGCTCGATCATAAGAAAGGCAGAGCACCAAAGAATAGATGCTTTTGAATTATGGTGTTGGAGAAGACTCTTGAGAGTCCCCTCGACTGCAATGAGGTCCAATCGGTCAATCCTCCAGGAAGTCAAGCCTGATTGCTCCCTGGAAGGACAAATCCTGAAGCTGAAGCTCAAGTACTTTGGCCACCCCATGAGAAGAGAGGACTCTTTAGAAAAGACCCTCATGCTGGGCAAGATGGAAGGCAAAAGGAGAAGGGGGCGGCAGAGGATGAGATGGTTAGATAGTGTCACAGAAGCAATGAACATGAAATTGGGCGAACTCAGGAAACTAGTGGAGGACAGGGAGGCCTGGCATGCTGTGGTCCATGGGGTCGCAAAGAGTCAGACACGACTTAGCGCCTGAACAACAACACTTTTCCAATTAGAAATACTGTGGCTGCATCTGCTGACACTGTATCATCCGTGTCATCTACCTGGTACACTTTTAAAGCATTTAAAATTAATAAAAATGAGAACTTGGATTGAAAATGTAGAACAAAAGCATATAACGCCGCAATTTGCTATTTTAATCAAAAAAATTTGGAAAAAAAATATCACCGAAAACCCCACACCCCTACCCATAGCGTGCAATGCCGCTGACAGAGAATAGGCTACATGCTATGGGGCAGGCATGGGGTAGATATGCCAGCTTTTTTGCTGAGGGGTTGAATTGGGGCTGAGAAAGGGAGTAGGATCACCCCCCTCCTGTCCCATTCCCTACCCAAATGCCTACCCCAAACTGCCCTCACAGCCAACCTAACTTCTGTGTGTGGGAGCTGCTTTTGTGCATGTGGAGGTTCTGATCGTTTGTGCTGGTGGCTCCGAAGTACACAATGGTAGCATGGCTTTCATACCCGCAGGGCGCAATCCTAATCAGGGCCAGACTGGTGAGGCCGACGGGCCAGCGCCGTATCCTAGCGTTGCTTAGGGGAGGCTGCAGCGCTCCCTTACTGTAGGGAGCTCCCTTACTTACAGCCTCCCCTATGCACTCCTCAGGTCTGCACCTGCTAAATAGCAGGTGCATATCCGAGGAGACCGCACAGCCTGAATCGGGGCCACATGACCCCCCCGGATGGGCTTAGGAAGCAGCCATATGGCCGCCTCCCAAGCCCGCCAACGTCCCATCCTTGTCCTGCCCACAGTCTCCCTCCCACCGCCAATCCCACTGCCACCTCTGCGTGGAGCCTCCCTTGAGCCGACTGGCTTCAGCTGACAAAAGAGAGGCTTAGCATGGGTGCAATGGCACACGAAGGTGCCAATCAATGCCAACACAGGGGTGCCAATCGGCGACCCCGCGTCGGCGCTCTGCCCCTTGCATCGACACTATGATGTAGCGTCGATGCAATGGGCGCAGTAGGATTGCGCTGCCTGTCTGATGTCTCATATTAGCAGATGACAAGATACCTCCACCATAAGCCCTGGATAGGATTGGATTCTTATTTTATTATCTATTGTATGTAACAAAATCCATATATATATGGCATTGTACAAAGGATGAGGTTTTTGCTCTGAAGAACCTACAGTCTAGATACTGACACAGAGTAGACCACAGAAGCAAAGGGGAATGCAGGGGAAGATGATTGGCAGAAAATGGAATTATTTCTGTTTCAAGACCTCGGGCCTAGTTTGAGTAGAGTCTAAGGGGCCTTGGGGTTATGCCAACAAATTCAGGGAAAAGGTAGGATCTAAGAAGGTATTTGAAGGGAAGTTGACATCAAACAGGTATTCTGGGAGGCAGTTCCGAGCATAAAGGCACCAAGGGGCAAAGGAGAGGTTGAGATATGAGCCAAAAATGGAAATTGGAGGGCTAAAAATGCAAAAGGTACTTGCATTGTGTGTTCCTGCTACCAGAGGTCTCCAAACCTTACAGTAGGAGGGCCACATAGTATATTTAGCACATTTGGGCCATTAAAAAAATCAGTTTTATATAGGGTAGATGCGAGTGTGCAATGCATCCATTGTGAAACCCAGTTTGTTATTATTTGTTTATGCTTGTGCAAAATGGATGCTATTCCCTCATTGTGATTGTTTTACTGCATTTTTGAAACGTCAACATGCAGAAATGCAATTGGCTTTATCAGCAGGGGTGAGGTTAACATTGAATAATGATGGTTTGAGGGTCTTAAAGCATACGGCCTAATGACTGAAAATGAGGGTTAGGCTGACACCACTTTGGCCATATGAAAAGGAGTGCAGCAGGCAGAATTGTGTGTGTTAACGGTCCGACTGCGTGGTTGGGACAAAATATTTTAAGTTGCTGAGGGCCAAATAAATTCTTGTGTCGGGTTGGATGTGCGCCCCAGGCTGTAGTTTGGAGACCCCTGTTCTATGCAAAGCTCAAATGTACAGTATGAACCTAAGCATTCAGAACTGTAGTAATTGGTGATATGGTTAATAGCTCTCAATAGACCCATCCTCCATGAATTTGTCTGTGCACAAAGAACATAATCCTTGTACATTGCATGAGCTGAATAAGTAAATTAAATAGCAGAGTCTTTATAAAATTAAATTATGTTGTTGTGGCTGGGTAAGGGTGCATTTATATACTTTTATGCTTCAGTTTTGGAGTCTCCAGAATTTAATGTCCTGAAAGCTCTCTTTATAAACCTTTACATTTTATATTCAATGATTTTTATGAACACTGTTTTCCCCAACTGTTGTTCCCATGCAGAAACATGACATTTTGTATTCCATATATTTCGATATAAAATGGGAGAGTTGTATACATTAATCACTCAACTTGAGAAATGCTGCAAATGTAATCAAGTAGACACCAATAAATATGTTGTTCCCTAGCTACCAGCTTCACTGATATTCATTATAAATAATCCTTTTATTGTCTATGTTTTACTGTAATATGGACTAGTGCTTACTTGGTTTCCCAGTAATGGGTATATAAACTCGGTAATGCTTGAAGCGAAAATAATATTTTGCATTTTACACTGGTCTTTTGCCTATCTTTCAACCCAATCCTATGGGCCGCTGCCAGAACTAGTGTTCCGGTGGAGAACTAGTGTTCTTATGTTCATAAGAACATAATATAAGAAGAGCCCCATTGGATGAGGCCCAAAGGCCCATCTAGTCCAGCTTCCTGTATCTCACAGTGGCTCACCAGGTACCTCAGGGAGCATAGAGACAACAAGATGCCTGCATCTTGTATCCACTCCCTTGCACCTGGCGTTCTGAAGTAGTTCCAGCAGTCACCTGCATGGCTGTCTGTGGTGCTCTCTTTTTTGCATCTGTGGAATGTGAATGAATATTTCTACAATCATGTTGATACAAGTTTGTGTCTCTTTCCTACATGATCATGCACCATTGAAAGTGCTGATCAGATGGAAAAGACACATTTGCCATATTTGCACATATTTTAAATATATGGTGAAGTCTTCTTTGATCCAATATTGAACCACTATCATATACTCTGAGCTGTCCCAATATATATTATGTGATTCATCAGGGTCCATAAATGAAACCTATCTACAACAACTTTGAGGTTACAAGTCGGATATATAGTTTACTTGGCTTCTCTCCCAGAAACATTTATAAATCTGAAATCTTTCCATTTTTGCCTGCATAGATACTTTATTCACCAAGCTAATCCTATACACCAGTGGTTCTCAAACATTTTGCACCAGGACCCACTTTTTCACATGGCACTCCTGTCGGGACCCACCACAAGGGGTGTCATGGCTGGAAGAGACACCATCAAGCAGGAAGTGCCATAATTGTGATGTAGAAAGGAGGTAATGGGATTTTGATGTTTTTTTTTCCTTGTTACAAGTCATTTAAAAGTGGACCCCAGTATCAATAGTGAGTCAAATCAATGGATACAGAATACAAAGCACAACCTGTAATTGAATTTATACTAAGGGCCTGATCCAAAGGGCCTTATTGCCAGCGGTATGTGTGTACCACCAGACAAAAGTGTCGAGAATGTGCCGCAAAGGGGGGAAACGCTGGTGCTAGGCTGGCGCTAGTGTGCAGCCAGCCTCGGTGCCACAGAGAAGGGCCACAAAGAAGCAGCACTGATGACCTGTAAGGAGTTTTGGGGATTGTGGGGAGGGGCAGAATTGGGAGGGAGGGGAGGATTGGGCTCGTGCAGGGGTGGGCCCCAACAGTGGCTTCCACCACTGGATCCAACACACCACTTTGGGCCAGGCAGCTTGACATGGGGCTGCTCAATTTTCTGCTGGCAAAATAGCCAGTGGACACTTGAGGTGTCCCATCACAAGCTTTTCCAGGAAAAAGGGGATGAATGCCCCCTTTCCCTGAGGAGACCCCGGCAGCTATCATGGATCCCACAGGATGCAGTGGTAATCATTTTTCTACTGCTGCTCCTACGGCAGCTGGCCAGCTCAGGATTGGACTGTCAGTCCATTAAGTACTGCCTTCTGAAAATATGAAGGTGACTTATACTGTGCCATCTGCCCACTACCCGTCTGATTCAGTATTGAGTACCCTGGCACTAGCCCTCCAGAGTTTCAAATAGAGATCTTTCCCAGCCCTACTTGGAGATGGTGGGGATTGAACATGGGACATTCTGCCAACAAAGCATGTGCTTTGCCATGGAATGTTGCCCTCTCTTGCCTTTTATTATCAATTGTTGCTTTCATTTCACTTTTTCGACCTTTTTTTTTCCATTTCACTTTAGGTGCCTTTAAGCAAAATCATCAAGCATTACTGGAGTGTCCCATTTTTTTTTGACAAATTTGTCATCTTCATTACACACCCCACATTTTTATTAATGCTTAGTACCCTTGAGATGGGTTTTGACTGACAGCCAGCCAGCAATGTCATTCAATCAGCATCCTTTTTTTTTCCCCCTCTGGAGTCTCTCCATATCCACCCATTCATCATTATCTTGAGACGGCCTTGATTCAAAATTAGTATGTTTATCTGTCCTTTGGAAACTGAATGATATGCCAATCCATGGTTAAACACTCAAGAAAATAATAACTATCAGAAAGAAGATGGCACCAAGTTACAAGCAAAACAAATTGTAGTGAAAACTCACAGCACATGCAAGAATTTTTATTTCATCTGAAAATGAATTAATATAGTACACACATTTTAAGTAGAAAGCCTCCAAAAGATGTTGGGATGCCAAAGGGATGGAAGTGCCTTTCCAAGTCTTCCGAACACAACTGGAAGGTGTTTCTGTTTCTGCCCAGAGGTTCTCTAATGGCTCCCATCCATGGATTCCATTATCTATGGCAGAGACGTCATCCGGGCGCGCCAGGAACTGGAACGCCCGGATGATTGACAGCCCTCCGCCCCTATGGCGGAGGGCAGCCACGCCTCCCTGCGCCTCACAGTGCCTGAATCGCTCCATTTCAGAGCAATTTGGGACGCGAGGGAGGGAGTGCGGGCCCAAGAGCAGCTCGCCTGTCCTCAGGAGAGGCGGCGCGGCCCGGGCCTGTCCGCAGAACTGGCAGAACGGCGTACCGGGCCGTTCCCCCAGGATAACACCACTGATCTATGGGTTTCAGTAGCTATTGGGGGGTCTGGGAACAGAGAAGCCAACCTGCAACATAAAGGATGGAAAGGAGGATTTTGTCCAGGCCAAGAAGAGCGCAGTCTTGAAAGTTTGCTTCAAGCCCCTGTTAATCCTGCATTTTATATAATCTGGAATACAATAGGACCTGAAAACATCTGAATTAGCTGCAGCCCTCCTTACATTGAAAACACACACTGTCCTCAATTCTCCAAATTATCCAAGTGGATGGTGAGGGTCTAATCAAGGCCTTTAGGCTTTGCCTTGGACAGGACAGTTCAGAAGCATTTTGGACTTTTCAGACTTATTTTACTGTGGTCTCAGGAAGTGAAGTAACGTGGGCATTAAGGAGTTAAACAGAACTTAGATGGGCTAGACTCCACTCATGGGTTGTTTGTTCTTGTTCATTTTGGTTTGTAGCTTCACTGTCTTCTGCTCTGCAATAAAGAAGCATTCTGGTTTGATTGAATCAAACAGTGATCAGCAGCCCAATCCTAACCTGCTGTGGCACAGCCAGGCCAGTGTAATGCCCCGGTTGTCCCTATTGGGCTTCTTGGATCTGCGCCAGCTGGATAGCTGGCGCAAATCCAGGAAGTCCAGTGTAAAGCCAGGTGGGCTGGGAGCAGGGGAGGGGTTAGGATACCACAGAGACCTGCTCCACCAATCCCATTTGCCCCCCAGGCCTGATCTTCCCCTTGTTCTGCCCCCTGCAGGGCTCCACAAGCCACAGAATATGTTTACAACATGATCACAACTGACTTCCAGTTTTATGACTCCCAACTCCCTTGGAGGAATTTGGGAATCACTGGACGAAGCAGGTTTGCACCTGTTGTGAGTTTCCATTGCTGTTTTTTCTGGGGGAAGCGAATGGTATTTTAAATGTGGAATACCATCATTAAGTATAGCATTGGTGTAGGTGAACTCCCAGATCACAGAAGAGCATGTTACATTGTTCCTCATTAATGTAAGAACAAGCCTGTTGATTTCAGAGCTGAAGCAGAAGTATAATTTTAACAGATAAGATTCATTAGGGCAATGTTTTGACTTTGATCTTGGCATGTAAGTTTTACTGCCATTTTAATACTGCATTATGCATTGCTTCAGTAATGCATTACTTCATGCATTACTTCAGTAATGGTGAGGAATGAGGGATGCATTTGATATTGACGTCCTTGGATACTAAGCTTCAGATGTTTGAGAGCCGCAGTATTTAAGAAGTATTTAAATTCTTAAATATGTTTATCTGTGGCTTCTGCAGGCGTCAGAACAGCCTTTAGGGCAGAAAAAAAGTCACTTCTGGTTTTCGGGTTCTATGCCAAAAACCAGAAGTGACTTTTTTCTGCCCTTTTTTCTCCAAATCTGGGAATTTGGAGTGGAGTGTCATTAATATGCTGATGATACTTAGCTCCGCCTCTCCTTCTTTTCCTAGTGAGGCTGTAGAAGTCCTGCAGCACTGTCTGGAGGCCACTGGGGTCTGGATGAGGGCCAGTAGATGGAGACTGAAGTCCTTGATGCAGGTACTAAGTCATCTGCTCACTCTGAATGGTGTTGCACTCCCCCTGCAGGATCAGGTGTGCAGTTTGGGAGTGCTCCTGGACTCACAGCTCTCTTTGGAGAACCAAATGGCGGCTGTGGCTAGGAGTGCATTTGCCCAGCATCAGTTGATGCACCAGTTGTGGCTGTACTTGAGTCGATTGGACCCAGTGATGTCATGCAGGGGGTACGCGGGGGTACACGAGTACCAGTTTCTAGGATTACAGCTGGCCCTGCCCATTCACCCGCCCACTCATTGACTCCGCCCCCTGCAACATTTGAATTTCCTGCACGTTTGAGTTGCCTGCATGTTCTCAGAGCCAGGAAGGCAGCAAGCGGAGCCTTGCCTTGCCTTGCCACTGAAAAATGAGCTGCTCTGGGGTTTTGGAACTGTTGGGTCACTTTAACATGATGCCAGGCCTCCTTAACATGTTCTGGGGGTGCTGTGGAATACTGTTGCAACTGTTGGGTCAGTTTAAAATCGTCTGAGGCCTCAAAAAGGGCTTTTTTTCATGTCACTTCCTGCCATGACATCACTTCCGGCTTATGACATCACTTCCGGTGGGCAGGTCCCAACACGTGCCAATCAAAAGTGAATACCTGTTGTTAAATCATTTAGATGACACCACTGATTGGACCTAACCACAGCGGTTCATGCCACAGTGACTTCAAAACTGAATTCCTGTAACTCACTCTAATTCAAGATGTTTACATACATAAAAGGAATATAGCAAGAATAAGTTCTGCGGTTGCCAAGATGGCTGCTCCCAGCTTTCCGCGGCTCACCTGACATCAGGTCATGACCCACCAAACCCATAGTTTGAATAACACTGATGTAGATGATAAAAGGCACAGGTGACAAGTTATAACCCTGTGGCACTCCAATGATCCAACAGAGAAGGAAAGAGGCTCAACAGAAACTTTGTATCCCAAAAGAAGCTTTGCACCCCCTGATAAAATTCCTGCTGGAGGCCCTGGATGACCAAACCTCCCACATGTTTGAAGCAAAAAGTCTGGAAAGGATGATCGGTCACACTGACATCTCTATAGTATTATTAGCTACGATTTTCCAAATGTTTTAGTACCATTTGACAGAGTTTAGAGAACAATACCCACCCTGATCAATGCTTAATAAAAGCTTGGTTATATTTCGGATCAGACTAGAATTATCTAAAGAGAATCAACGTGCACGCTAAACAAGGGAATTATTGCTTAAGGGGCATATAAAATTGCTGGAACTGCCTGGGGCATTGCTTCACATGTTCCCGAGCAGCCCAAAGCAGTCCTCTATTGTTGCATTTTTAGCTATATCCATCCAATTGCACCATCTCCTTATTAGCACAGACCAGAATTAGATTAGTTAGCTGGCTTATCTCTTGACCTTTCTGTCGTAGCTGCTTGATAACAATGCAAGACGCAATCTGTCAATATATTACCAAAACGTTCTGCCCCTGTCATTTACACTGGAAGAGTTTTATTTTTTATCTGTATTTGTTTGTGGGTGGTGGTGAGTTCTAAAATCTCCAGGCCGCTTGTCCAATAAAAACTACAAATAAAATGTAACATAAATAGTATTGAAATAATGTAAATTAAAAGCAGCATGCAAGCTTAGAAATATTTAAAAGCTTAGGATGCAAAGATGCCTTTCCCCAAATGCAAAATGTGTCCCACTCATAAAAAGTCTTCTTAACACTTCATGCTAAAATGTTGGGTGAGAAATGTGAAACTGACAGTGCAATCTTAATGGGTCCATGAGCTAGCAGCTCTGATTGTCGCAAATATGTGCCATAAAGGTTGC
The DNA here is from genome assembly GCA_029204185.1 of Lerista edwardsae. NCBI lineage: Eukaryota > Metazoa > Chordata > Lepidosauria > Squamata > Scincidae > Lerista > Lerista edwardsae. The sequence continues at coordinate 853,835 of JAJKFI010000123.1, forward strand.
ACCAGCCAGCGCAGGGAGTGGGAGTGAGAGGCAGGAGGAGAATTGTTGGGCAAGGAAGGGCTGATCAGGGGGCTGATCAGGTCTGGGAGGGTTGACCAAGCAGGCCTCTGCCATATCCTAACCCTGTTCCACCTGGTGTTACTTCTCGAATTTGGAACAGCTAAATAACTGGGGCAGATCCAAGAAATCTCATTGGGATGGCTGCAGCGGCGTCATGCAGCCGGAACGCTGGGCGGGAGGAACAGGTGAGCGGCAGCCTGCCTGTTGCGTACCGCTCCGTTTCGCCATCTAAACAGAGCAGTACGCAACAGGCGGGCTGCCGCTCACACCGCCGGGGCGGGCGGGAAAGCGGCGGAACGCGGTGTGACGCAATAGGCGGACTGCCGCTCAAAGGTAAGTCCCGCCCAGCGTATCGGGTGAATGACGCCACTGATTGCACTCTAAAAGAAGGTATTATTTTATATTGTGCTATAAGTACTTCCTGATGGTAACGGGGAAAAAATCTCATTATCTGTGGTTCTATAGTTTTTCTTTTGACTGTACAGGTTAGCTAGGAGGTCTTGCTTTCAGAAAAAGATACCTTTCAAAAAAAAATCAAACCACTTTAATTCCTTCTAATTGTGTGTAGTTAGCAGAACATAATACGGATTGAGGCTTGCATCAAGGGGCAAGTTGGTGGGTGTAGCAACTGACAGGTGGTATCTCACTGCATCCTGAACCTGCCTGCCATCCCTTCTGGCCTGCCACTGATAGAGCTACTTCAGCTGGCACTATGATCCTCGTCCTGCTCACTCTCAACAAATGGAAAGACGACAGGGCAAGCAGCTGCAGCCACTGCCTCCTCACTCTTCCTGCCCACTGGTGTTCTGCCAAATTCCCTGCTGGGCCTCCCCAAGGGCCCCAATGCCCACACTAGGCTAACAAGTTTCCACACAAAGCGGCCTCAGAGATAGGCAAGAGGGAGTGGGCTCATTCACCCACTGGGCCTCCTCTCTTCCAGCAGCTTTGCTTGGGATCACCGGCTGGCCAGCCTCGTCCAAGCTGCCCTCATCACTGGCTTAGCTCCAAGCTACCCTAAGTCTAACTTAACCCCACCATCACAAAACCCCACCATCAAACAATAGGCAGTCAGCTTACCTAAGCCACAACTACCTCCTCCACTTGGTGGCTCCAGGAGTGTGGCAGCCATACAACAGTTGCCTACAGTTACTCCCCACAATAACCTTACCTTATCCAGTCCTTTAACAGTCCTTCAGTCAGTCCACTGCCACTTTTCTTCCTGCACCTACCTGGTGCTGCACCTACTGCAGCTCCTGCCTCCCACTTTATACTGAGGCAGGCCAATCGGTGTCTGTTGATGGGCAGGCTCTAGCTCATCAGCCACACCCATCTGCACCTATGCTGACCCCTTCCTAGCCAGGGCCCTCATCAGCCTGCAGCTGTGCTCCTGTGAATTTGACCTTGGGGGTTAACCCTGTAATCCCTGGCTTATTTGGGCAAGGGGCTGCTAATACCATTCCCTATCTCCTCGGGGTATCTCCTGCCTTTCCCAATACAACTGGCTGCTTAGAAAATCTCCTGGTCCTTGGAAGGGCATGCCAAATGCTATTCCCACTGGCCTGGTGGTGTGCCAATTTCTGCTTCCACCACTCCTTGGATTGGAAAAGGAAAAGGGGGATGGATCAGAAGAGGGAGAAGCATAAAATGGTGGGCTAGAGCAGGGGTCTCCACACCCCAGCCCGGGGGCCTTGGGGAGCCTCTATCCAGCCTGCAACAAGTCTCTGGTCCCCTTTGAGCTCTGGCCCTCCTGACCTTGCTGGCATGGGCTGCATAGATTCAACTGTTTTCTATATGTTCAGCCTACCCTTTCTCTGGAGTGGCATACATGATTCCTTTTTTTTTAGTAAAAAGTTTTATTTGTTATATATAAAGAAATAGGTAAGAGTACACAGAGGACAAAGGGAAAGGGTTAATACAAAGGTAGACACATAAGGTATCATTGCAAGGTGTCTTACATTAAAAAAAGAAAATACTTTTAGCATCATATCTTATTCATTAAGGTTAAATATATTTCTTTCACATTCTTGTTTCTAAAACCATATCTGTAATCATAAATCTATATAGAACTTTTTCTTTACATCAGTCTTTAACATATAGTCTCTATCCAGTTATAAAAAGGTTTCCAGTATTGACTGGCTTCTTTCGTCTTTTTCTCGTTCAATCTTTCAGTCAAAATATCCATTTCTGCAACATCATAGATTTTTACAATAATTTGTTCCAAAGTTGGTATTTCTACATTTTTCCACTTCTGAGCAAAGACTAATCTAGCAGCTGTTACAATGTGAATAATAATAATATATCTATTCATCTCCTCTTGTATTTCTGTACAAATATTCAATAAAAATATTTCTAGCTTAAAAGATATTTTAGATTGTGTTATTTCTTGAAGCATTTGGTGAACTTTTTGCCAAAATAATTTTGCCTTTTTACAAGTCCGCATACATGATTCCAACACTCCCATGTTATCCTCACTACAATTCTGTGACACTGGTTAGACTGAAAGTTAGCGACTGGCCTTTGGCCCCTGTTATTTGGAAATAATCTCCAATTGCAGCCATTCCTAGTAGCTCACTTTCAGCAGTGAAATTGTTTCAGGGTTTATTTCCATAAAGCCCCCTCCCCCCCACTGCTTATGTGTATGAACCTTACATCCTCAAAGACTTTAAGAAAAAATCTGTGACACACTTCCATAGGATTGCTGTTTCTTTAAGGGAAGAATTTCTGACAGAATAAATTCTTATCTTACAGTACATTATTTCTGATGGCTGAAGCCTGCAAGCCTTAAGATAGTCACAGATGGCAGCTTCAGTAAGAAATGATGGAACCAAAAGACAAGGTCGGAATATGTGTTACTATTTTGAGTTGAGCTTTCTTCCCCAACAGATTTTTAAAAGTTGAGCTTTGCAAAACTGAGTGTTTATTTTTTTTTTCCTATCAGGACTCCTAGTCAGGGCTGGCATCAGAAGCAAGCATCACTGTGCAGTTGCCAAGGACACAGAGACTTGAGAAGGGACCACTGCAGGTCCCTGGGACCTCCTCTGTGCCCATAATCTTTATGTGGTGATGGCAGTGAAGGATCATCTAAATATAAAGGAGCCCAAGGAAAGCCATTTGCTAAGGACCCCCTGGAATCTGGCACCAGCCCTGTGCTTGTGACTATAAGACCCAAGGGCGTAGCTAAAAGGATACAGGGGGGTGCAATTGCACCAGGCAACAAGCTTTAGGGGGGCAACAGGCTGAGTTTGACACTAGTGGCCAAAATTGAGAAAACCCTGGTATGTATGAATAATACCATCATGTTATATACCATTCGATGCAGAATTTAATGTAGGATGCAATTAAACAAACTGGAGTGTAATATCTGTATCAAATGTTATGGCCAAAAACCCAGAAAATGAAAACGCAACTGGTTTGTTAAAATAAAGGTTTTTAGGCATGATACTGTCTTGTTATATATCATACGATGTGGAACGTTGTGCAGAATGCAATGAAACTAATCATATTGTAATGTCTTCATTCTATCAAACATTACGGCCAAAATCCATGAAAATGAAAATACAACTGCGATGTCACTTCCTGTAGAAATGTCACTTCTGGGGCATCATTTTGCTCTCAGCACAGAGCTACAATTTCATTAGCTGCACCAATGATAAGTCCTTGGTTGCACACAAATATCTGGCAGATTGAAGCTCTTTCCCACCTTGTTTGTGATTTGTATGAACTGGGCTTAAATCAGCCTAGGTAGAACAGCCCAAGCCCTGTCCCTTGCACATTTACGAGTTACATCCCATATGAACCTGCCCACTTATTAAGGTCCCACCAATATTTGAGGTGTGCTTAATTAGGACATAGGAGGGAGTCTCTTTGGTGACTGTGCCCCAGACTGCAATCCTAAACTGGAGTTAGGCTGGCATAAACTAAGCCAGCACAGTTTGGCCAGCACAAGGGCCACCATAACGTGTTTTTGCACTACCTTGCAAGTCAGGGCGGATGACTCACATCTGTGTGCTGGCCTTTCTGACTCAGAGAGTGGTCCAAACATACTTTACGATATCTCTTGTGCTGTCCAAACTTTGCTGGTTTAGCTTATGCCGGCCTAACTCAGTTTAGAATTGCACCCTCAGTTATGGAACTCTTGACTGAAGGAGGCCCTCTAGGCCCCCTCTCTATTAGCCTTCCACCTTCAGGCTAAAACATTTCTCTTTAAATAGGCTTCTGTTCTATACAACTTTTGGTTTCCTCAGTGGTTGGTCATTTTTTCTGTCATTTCTGGACTGTTTGCTCCACTGGCTCTACTCCTACTTGACCAAGGGCCAAATCCTGACCAGGCCTTAGGCTAATGAAACCTGTGTTCCATCAGTCCAAGGCCTGGGCCAATGTTGCCACAGCAATGGCCTGTGGGCAGAGTGACCAGGTTCACCAGAGGACAGAATGCCTATAATTTTAACCAATGAACAGAAGTGGGAATTTTTGGCAGGTGCAGCTTTTTAAACCCTTCCATGTTGAGATGCACCTGCCAAAATTCCTGCCTCTATACAATTGTTAAACTTGCGTCTCTGGTGGGTGCAGGGAAGCTTCTTATCAGCCAGCAGAAGACAGACGGGTGGCTAAGAAAGAAGGCTAAATCCAGAAAGAAAGATCTGTATAGGTGTTGTTCTTGAAAGATAGAACATTTCTGTAAATTGTAAAAACCTTCGGGTTTGTGAATAAAAGTCTGCCTATGGAAACCGCCTTGAGTTACAGTCATTAGAGAAATCTGGTGACCTAAGAAAGGCGGTATATAAATACATGTATTATTATTATTATTATTATTATTATTATTATTATTATTATTATTATTATTATTATTATTATTATTATTATTATTA